>JAOTRH010000024.1:21017606-21030133 GCA_034768845.1 Heliamphora exappendiculata
AATTTTTTATTTTTTAATTAAAAATTTTTAAATAAAATTTTGTAATTAAAAAAAATAAAAAATAAAAAACAAATAAAACAAGGGGTGTAAGTGTGAAAACAAAAAAAATCAAGAGTATAATAGTGAAAATACTATTTTTTTGTCAAAAAAATTAACAAAAAATTAACTTTTAAACTAAAATATTATAAAAATTAAAAAATAAAAAAATATAATAATATTTTAAAAAATAAAATAATAATAATAATATAACCCTTAAATAAACTATGCAAATGTAATTTAATTATCTTAATTTTTTTTACTTAATCCAAATATTCAACCATCTATTTATTATGAATATTTGACCAAATACCCTAAACAAAATATCTGTAATCCTTGACAGTGAAAGATAATTGGCCTTGTCTTTCATTATATTATGTATAAACCTTTTTTTTTTTTTGAACTGTGTGTTTGCTATAGGGTCATCTCTTTCATTCTTCTGTGTAAAACTAAATAAGATTGTAATGATATATATTCTTCTTCCAGGAGTGATTTCTATAAATTTTGGATCTTTAAAGACCAATATTTCTTCTTCTTCTTCTTCTTCTTCTTCTTCTCAATCCTCAGCTCTCATTGCTGCTTTTCCTTTTTCTCTCTCTCATTGCTGCTTTCCTTTTTCTCTCTTTATGGACCTTATCCTCATCTGAGCCCCAAACCCTATTTGGGTTTGTTCTCATTGCTGTTCAGATTAAGTTCCGAGTACGACTGTGGATGAAGAAGTTCCATTCAGTACTCTGCTTCGCCAAATCAATTTTTGCGATAAAATTATGATCATATCTTCTTCTTCCATTCTCAATCCTCAGCTCTCATTGCTGCTTTTCCTTTGTCTCTCTTTATGGACCTTATCCTCATCTGGGTCCCAAACCCATGCGCTCTCCATCAAAGAAGCCTCCGTCCAAGACCTCCAAACCGCTTTCAGAAAAAACCGGCTGACCTCCAGCCAACTCGTGGAGTTCTACATTCGAGAAATCCAGAGACTCAACCCGGTTCTCAGAGGAGTCATAGAGGTGAACCCGGACGCCCTGTACCAAGCCGGTCCGGCCGATCGAGAGAGAAGAGCCAAGGCGCCCGGGTCGGGCCAAGGGCTGCACGGAATCCCTGTTCTGATCAAGGATAATATTGCAACCAAGGATAAGCTGAACACGACGGCGGGATCGTTTGCTTTGCTAAAATCGATCGTGCCTCGGGATGCTGGCGTGGTGAGGAAGTTGAGGAAAGCCGGGGCGATTTTACTGGGGAAGGCGAGCTTGAGCGAATGGGCAAATTTTCGGTCATTAGCTGCGCCTAATGGTTGGAGTGCCAGAGGCGGACAAGGAAAGGTTTGTGCTTCTGCTTCTTTTTCTTTGGTGATTTAAGAAATACTGTTCTATTTAAAATTAGTATGTTTAGTATTTTTTATTATTAATATTTACTTTAGTTAACTGTTGACTAACAAAATACATGAATTTATGTAGTTGAGATTCTGCAACAGAAGTTTTAAAACTAAAATGTAATGGCTACAATGTCAATGTGTGCAGAATCCTTATAATCGTTCAGCAGATCCTTGTGGTTCAAGTAGCGGATCAGCTATATCAGTGGCAGCAAATATGGTGGCAGTCTCGCTGGGAACTGAGACTGATGGATCCATCCTTTGCCCGGCAAGTTCAAATGCAGTGGTCGGCATCAAACCGACCATTGGTCTCACCAGCCGGGCTGGTGTAATCCCAATCTCTCCAAGACAAGACACTATAGGGTGGGTGTACAATTCACATTATGCTCTCATGAAAAAAAAATGATCCTCTTGTCAACCATTTTTTCCCCCTTCCTAAAACTGAAATTGTTCCCAGAAATTCAATATAAAAGCTCCACGAGTAGGTAGACTCTCCTGAGACACAAAACACTTGAACTTAATTAATATGTTATTAGGTGACTGTACACATCGTAGGCAGGATTCACCCTGTCGTTCGTGAATGAACACAAATAATAATGTTGGTAGTTGCCACCTCTTTTTTTTAATAGGGTATATGCACAGATAATTGATGTGCAAGTCATAATCTACTTTTTTGATAGACAATCACAATGCTAAAATCTCGGGTGTAATTTGTTGACAAATAGAATCACAAGCACAAGCATAAATTGAGAACGTGAGAGGAAGCAATATTATCTCTAGTTGGTTATATTTCTTTTCTGTAGACATAAGCAATTTCCAAACTACATAAAATTTTTATACTTTTTCTTTCTTTGCAGTGTGCATTATTTTTGCTGTATGTACCCAACAACATATGTATGAGCTGTGGGTGATTGTACACACAAATTTTACTCATCATGCCTTGTACTGAATGACATTGTACTTGTTGAAATTCTCATTTTTATATATAATAAAAGAACACATACTACTTAGTTTCAATCTTAAAACTCATGGACTATACTTGTAATCTTGTGAAGTTGTGTTATATTTACAATTTATTAGCTTAGTGATTGTTTCTTCAATGGTAAGAACTCTAAAAACAACTCCATATATTACACATTGGATGGAACAGTCCCATTTGCAGGACAGTAGCAGATGCAGTTTACGTTCTTGATGCCATTGTTGGCTTTGACAAACATGATGCTGAAGCAACAAGAGAAGCATCAAGATACATTCCTCCCGGCGGCTATAAGCAATTTCTCAAAGCTGAAGGGCTTAAAGGAAAGAGGTTAGGGATTGTGAGAGACCCCTTCTTCAATTTTGGCAACGAATCTGTCCTCTCTCAAGCTTTTGAATCCCATTTCCGAACATTAAGGTAACAACATAACACTCTGTGTTTGGATGATGGAAATCATAAGAAGAAATAGAAATATGATTGGTAGGAATCAAATACCTAGCAATTTGATAATTGGAGTAATCATATTTGAACGTTTAGATCAATTCATGGATCTTATTTAAGAAATGTTTTTTTGAGAAATTTATTGGAGTTAAATATTTTCTTTTCTTATTGGCCAACCCTAGAATCTAAGATTACAATGAAAGAGGGTGGAGATCAGATTTCTACTTTAGTTTGAGAATGTGATTTCTGGTTAGAGAAGTAATAGGGAATTACTTTTTTATTCCTGGTTGTTCCAAACAAAAGATTTATGAAGATTATCATTCTCCCTCAAGATTCCTGCAAGCCAAACATGAAGGTAACATCTTTTTAAAGCTTCACATGATTTTTCAGTACTACAAATATAATTCATGATACAAATATATTGTATTAGGCGAAGGGGTGCAGTTTTAGTGGATCATTTGGAAATAGCCAACATCAATGAAGTCTTGGATTCCACTTCGAGTGGTGAATTCGCAGCACTAAAAGTTGAGTTCAAACTTTCACTGAATGCCTACCTAAAAGATTTAGTGGCTTCGCCTGTGCGATCATTGGCAGATGTAATAGCTTTCAACAGGAAAAATGCCAATTTGGTAAGTACATTAGCATGATTTCAGTTCTTCTATTGTGGCACCACACAGAAATGATATATATATTTATATATATTGTTAGAGGGTGGATTAATGAGGACTCATGGTCAACCATGTCAGCTGTTATTGTTGGAACTAAGTTTCAAAATTCAAAATGAAAAAGATCGACTTTTCATTAAAAGGCATATTTTTTTACAAAACGACCCCCCTTTCATCTAATTTTTTTTTTGTAAAAATTGTGACCATTATAAACGGGTATCTAAAAATCGAGAAATAAGACCTTACACCTCCCACAAGTTATCCTACAATTATATATCTCTTGCTTTTATCTCTACTTTTTTCATTGCCTTCATTTTAGTATATACATATTGGGCAATTGGATACTAATTTGGCACCACTCTCTTCCCTCAATCGTGCAACAACGACACGACTTTGAGATTTATGCAAATGAAGGCAAATATGACTTTCGGTCAGCGACTTGTCATGCCTCTCATCTGCCTCCCGGCTATATTTTTTTACCTCTTCATTTACTGCTGTGAGGTTTCAGTCCTCCGTGTCAAGTTACCCATTCCCTACACACATACACGCACATCTAAATACCAATAACTCATTCACAGTTGATGGTGAGCAGTTTTCTTGGATGGTTACACAGGAAATGATCAAAGAATTTGGACAAGACATCTTCCTGGAAGCTGAAGCCACAGAAGGGATTAAAGATACTGAGAAGAAATCTCTGCTCAACCTAGCGAGACTAACTCGAGATGGATTTGAGAAGGTGATGATTGACAATAAATTAGATGCATTGGTGACACCCATGGCGGATGCATCCTCTGTTCTAGCAATAGGAGGTTTCCCTGGGATTAGTGTCCCTGCTGGATTTGACAGCGATGGGGTGCCTTTCGGCATATCTTTCGGAGGACTGAAGGGGTCTGAGCCAAAACTGATAGAGATCGCCTATGGCTTTGAGCAAGCTACTAAGATTAGGAAGCCTCCATCATTCAAGCCTTGAACATTTTTACACAGTGTTCATCAATGGAGACTTCAATTTGTGTTAGTAAATTTACTTCAATTTCTGTATTGCTTGTTTTTGGGTTTTTAGAAAGCCTTCGTTGAAGACTTGCCCTTGTCATTCGATTTTTGTATTACCTTTTGTTAATCTAATACACGATTTTATTCTTAACATCACGCTACATGATTTTTTTTTGTTTTTAACGTCATTTGGTCATAAACAGTTCACAATAGCATAAAAAAAAAAAACTTATACAGCCAATTTCAATTGATTGGAACAAATACTTAGTTTAGTTATCAAGTTATTAAAACTTGTGAAACATGAGGTGAGGTGTGGTGATGAAGTTTTGTTTTGTTTTGTTACTTTTTTTTAGGAAAATCTATTTTTAAAAAATAATTGGATATTACAATGCATTTTTAGTAGACAAGCTTGAAATGCCAAATATCGAATTTTAATTTTGGTGGCGTTTGAAATTATTGAAATTAATAGTTTATAAATTGTAACATGTAGTAGAAATTATAAGTGTTCGATAAAAATTGCAGCTTATAGTTGAAATAGAAGAAAAAAAATATTATAAATTATAGCAGAAGTTGTTGTATTTAGAAAAACTTATTGTAACTTATAACTTATAACTTAAATTAGTAGCAGAAAATTAAAAGTTGCCAGCAGTAACTTTGCCAAACACCCCCGATTGCCAATTCTCTACTTAATGACCAACAGATACCGTCACAGGCTTAGGGGGTGTTTGACAAAGCTACTGCTAGTAGCTTTTAACATTTTGCTACTTATTTTAACTATAAGTTATAATTTTTTCTAAACACGCACAATTTTTATTTCAAATTATAACTTTTTTATTTATTTCAGCAGCAATTTATAATTTTTATCAAATACTCACAACTTTTGTTACAAGTTATAATCTATAAACTACTAGTTTTAGGAATGCAAATCACAACTTTACTTCAAGTTAGCTCTAATCTCTTGGTTGAAAGATTATTTTTATAGAATAATTAGTATATTCGTACTATTAATATCTAAAATATTATTAATTAAATTATTAGTATAATATTTTTTGTATCAAATAGTATTTAGTTAAGAGTAAAATAACTAAAAAAATAAATAGTACGTTATTTGGTTTGTTATGATTTTAGTTAGGAGGGACCATTTGAAGGTTCAATTCTTCTCTCAAATTGGCAATTCAAACGAGGGACTATATGAGATTGTTGATATATAGTTTAACCCTCACACAAATAGGGCCTTGATGCTTTTCTCATAGTGCTAATCACTTTTTTTGGGCAATTTTTTTAGATAATTAAATGCGTATTAACATAAAATAGATATATAATGAGACTTGATCAACTCTCATTCGAGGCCAACAAGATCATAGTAGTGCAAACTATTAGACACAAAAAATAGTATAAATAAAGCCTCTTGCAAACCTAGAGCTAGAAAACACAAAATTATAATTTACTTAGGACAAGGTTTTAAGCAGGATTTTTTAAGCTTATTAAAAGAGATAGCTAATTTTACTTTAAGAAGTTTAAGAGTTTTTATTCTCTTTAGAAGCTTCTTCTTATTTTGGTCTATTAAAGATGGAGCCATTTATGACCTAACGAAGTCTCCATTTGAAAGGAATTTTGAAAGTTTTTTCAATCGTGAAGATCGACTAAGGGTAAGGTAGCCAACTTCTCTTTCCCATAGAGGAAGAGTTTACTTAATACACTTTTACTTAATGTGCCTCTCTCACTTTCTCACACCGTTCATTAACAAGTATAATAGAATTTAATAAGAGATGTCATGTCACATATTTCAAAGCTTTATAATTTATTTGATTAGTTAAGCAGTATTGAAACAAGTAAAATCATAGTACATGCTAATCTCGTTCATATAAAAACAAGAAATGTCATATCACAATTTTCAAAACTTTAACTAGTTATCCATTTGTTTCAACATTATTGGAGCATGTAAAATCATACTATATGATAATCTCGTTCATACAGAGAGAAAGGTTAGCTGAAGTAGAGATTGACAAGTTCTCCCATCTCATTTCTCGTTTATATTTGGTTGCAGCATCATTCAAGCTGGATCTCTCTGAAAAAAGTCGATTAAGGTAGTCCTTAACTAAAAAGATGGTGTTATATGTGTTCGGACTCATGATAGAAATTGAGTAGCATGCCAAGATTGAGAACGACATAAGTCAAGCCGAGCAAATCGTCACCTCTATGAAACGCCCAGGAGGAAAGAAAAGGACAAAATGGAGTCTGGGTGAAGAAAGGAGACCTAACACAGAAGGAGCCGAAGGTAAATCGGGAATTGCAAACTGTGTTTAAGGAGCTCCTTCACAAGCTTCTAAATCACATCAAGGGCAAGCCTTATTTTAGTGGCCATCGAAGTTGACGGGTGATGTGACACTCTAACATTTAGGAACGTTAAGACGTACATATATAACAATAGGGTTAATACATTCATCCAATTAGTTTTAAAGAGTTACACAAAAGAAAGGAAGGATGCTAACTATTACAATTTCCACAAAAATAACAAGGGAGGGGTTCAGAATTGATCTTCTTGGGCCGCCTCGAACTCTTGGTTCCCTGGAAAATCTCCTGCAGCAATGAACCCTTCGTCCTCACCTGTGGCATCAACACCGTGAGTTAAAACCCAAAAAAAAAATTATAGAAAAATCCTACAAAGCTTTCTCATGATATAACTTAATCCAAATCACCCTTCAAGAATAGAATATCACAAAATATCATAACAAGATAGCAGATATCAATTTAAATTAAATTCAATGAATAAGATGATAGTATGATGCATGTGACAAACCCAACACCTGGTCACAAACCAGCCACACAAACTTCACACTAGGAGATTTAAGGAGTAGACTTTATTGGTCATTGACTACTTGAGCCACCACAATTGACCCTCGCTGTGAAGTAATAACCACATCGTCGAGTTTTATATCACGACTGCTTTATTCAAGTCACAAGAAGATGGGGTTAAGTCAAATTCTGAATTCCCTCCTAAAGTGTCAGTAGTTTCTCTGCACAGTGTTAATCCAAAGTTCGAAATAACATATTAGAAATAAAATTTAAAAGGACACACCTAGAGTATCTGTCGGAATTAACCCAAAATATAATCACATTGGGGACGCAATCAAGGTGTTTGTAGGGAGTAAATACCCTAAAAATATTTTTATACCCCGGGACACTTCCAACAACAAATGAAGACTCGAATGAGCAACCGACTCAGGTAAAAACATACATTTAACGAACTGGGTGAATATGCCATACGTGTAATGCACAAAGTACAAATGTGAAATTTCTAAATTTTATATCATTTTTTGTAAAAATGTGAAATTTCTTATTGCTATTTTTTTAATTTTTATATTCAATATTAATTTTATTTTATAGTTTAGAAAAAATTAATTCAGAGCCTTATTTAGAAGACTTGTTACGTTTTTACTTCTAACTACTTTTTGAATATTCATCAAATTCTATTTTTCAAATTTATTAATTATTTGGACAAATATATCCATTCCAACACATCTTATTTTCCAACGCTTTGTCTTCTTCTCCTCTTCTCCATCTTCTTTCCCAAGGCTAGGCAAAAACCTAGCCTTGTCAAGATCCACGCCGTCTTCTTCTTCTCATATTTTCGGCCTTGCTGATGCCATCTGCTGCCGTGTCGCCTACAGAAGAATATATGCCAACACTCACAATGATGCTGGCACCAAATCCGCTGTTGCGAGGATCTCTCCTCCACCTGTAACGTCGTCGACCACTCAACCCACCACCATCATAAATCCACACCTCGTCATTACCCCTCCCTTCACCATTGACCATTGTCGCGAGCTTTTGGTTCACCGAAACCCTAGTTTCGTTGCCTTCATCACCTCGCGCCGTCAATCTACTTTCGTTCACCGAAAAGAGGTGAAGTTATCAATGGAAGAACCAAGGAATTGGAAATAGGGGAAGGAGGCGGAGGCAGCGTATCTAGGCCTCAATTACTTAAGAGATGTAAATCGGAACCGGCAACAACTAGGATAGTGGTGGTGGTGTTGGTGGTGGTGGATATTTGTTTTGAAAAAATAAGAATTCTCATTTTAAAAATAAGACATTTATTATGAAATGTCTCATTTATTCGATTTCTCTATATATTTTCAACACAATTAAAATGAGACATCTATTATAAAATGTCTTATTTATTATGAAATATTTTATTTCTCTGTATTTTCACAACACAATCAAAATGAAACGTTAGTTATAAAATGTCAGGAAATGATTCATTTCTTAGATCTCTATGAATTTTCACAATACAATCAAAATGAAATGTCTCATTTATTAATTAAATGTCACATTTTTTTAAGAAATGTCTCATTTCTTCTTCTAAAACAAATGTCTAATTTCTTCATAAATAAGACATTTTAGTTACATGTAGAAAATGTCTCATTTCTTCTCTTTTTCTTCTCCGTCGAGATCTATGCCAGTAGAAATGACGTCGTCGAGATCTAGTGGTGGCGGCGATAGTGAGGAGTGGTAGCGTTTTGGTGGCGATGGCAATAGAGAGTGGTGGCGATCTAGTGGTAGCGGTGGTTATGTAATTTGTAGTTGAGACTATTATAGTGGACTGAAGGTAATTTTGGTATAAAAATTATATAGAGAACTTACTAAAATATAATTTTTAGTTAAAATTTATTAAAATACAAGACCTTTAAATAAGAGTTAACTCAAAATTTTTCTATAGTTTGTAATGCTACATTCTAAATACTTAAATATTTGTAAAATTGATGTATATAACAAAAATTATGAAATTTTAAAATTTTAAAACATAGTTACATATCAATACCATGTCACCAAGATTGTATTTGTCACTCTATTTTATTACTCAATGCACCTATCATGGGAGATGTGTAAAATTCTCTTTGTCATTAATAACTTTTAAAAATGAAAATTTCAGCCACAAGTCCCATTTTACTAAGCTATTTAAGAATAAGTTTCACCAAAAAAATTTTATTTTATTAAATCTTTTTTTCTTGTCATTTTTTGAAAGTGCCTTTAACGAGAATAGAGAGAGAGAGAGAGAGAATTAAAGAAGAAAGAAAAATTTTCTTTATACAATTAGTTTATATTTTTAAAATTTTAAATTCTATAACTTTCAGTATATGTATTCATATTTAATAATATTTTTATTTTTAAAAACTTCTCGTACATATCTATAAAATAACATCTATATTGAATATAAAAAATTTTTAAAAGTAAAATGAGAAATTTTTGTTTATACAATAAAATGATAATCTTCTTATATTATTCTAGTTATTATGTATTGAAACATTATGTCCTCATATTTCCATTGTTGATGGTTCATGAAGCATATAAATTCTCATTAATATACATTAGAATATTATGCAATTATTTATATATTCTCATTTGAATATAATGACACACCATGGTTTTGTGAAAATAAAAAATATTCTCATCGCTATGTATGAGTACACTTGTTCTCATAAAGTTCTCATTGTTATGCAATGAGACATTATCTTATTATTGTTATGTTCGAATTACGGTATTATGCCACACTATGTGTTTGTAATCACCGTGTAAATTATCATTCCACACTACAATAGTCTTATAGTGTTTTTATTATTATGTTTTAAAATGAGAAACTCGTTTCTTATTACATGTAGGTTTCTAATACACAAAAATTGTATCATGATAAAAATAATACATGTATTACGTAATGAGAACTGAGAACAAAAATTCACATTAATAATGTGAAATTCTACCTTTGCCATTTTAGTCGTTAAAATGTTTATATTAATTTAAATAAAATATCAACAAGTATTCACAATAATAAAATGAAAATAATAATGAGAAATTGTACAAAATGATAACATTATTTCTCATTTAACCAAGTGACTTACACCCACAACATTGTAACATAATCAAGACATTAAGTGCATTACGTAATAAGAACTAGAACTAAAATTCACATTAATAAAATGAACTAAAATTCACGTTAACTAGGAACTAAAAATGTTTTGATCACTATGTGTGGGTATACTATGTTCTCATAATTGCAGAAATCTATTAGTGTAAATAATAATCATTTAAAATTTAAAATTACATAAAAAAAAGTATGTATATAATTTATATATACATAACCTGTTGCATTATAAAGAAAAATTAAAATCACAATGAAATAAATAATGATGAAAATAATAATATCATCCAATATAGCAGCGATATATTGGCGTAAATAATAATAATTATAAAGGAAAGTCAAATTTACAATGAAGTGAAAATTGATACAAATGGTAATATCCTCAAATATAGCAATTGCATGGATATATTGGCATAAATAATAGTCATTCAAAAATCAAAATCACTTAAAAAATAAAAGAATATATATAGTCCATATATGTCTAATATGTTGCATGCATGAAGGGCATATATGTTTATTATTTTGATAATATTTAAAAATATGATTTATTGAGTTATTCAATTAGTAATCGGAACTTATCCTAAGACAAGTTGCTAAACTAGAATTCATAATTAATTATCTGTTTAAAAATATAATCTTTTGGAATGATTAGAAGTAAATAAGACTTATTATTATAAAACCAATTTAAAAAATAAAATCTTAGTGTAATTAACTCAAATAAATAAATCAAACCAAAACCTTCAGTAGATGGTCCCTAACATGGAAAAGTGGTTAACCGCCTCCACGTTTCAAATAGACTGTACATAGGTAATTGAATGTTGAAAATATTTGGTTGTTGAAGCTTGGAAGCAGTTGAAACCAAACCCCAAGTTTTTCAAGAGAAGTTTGATTACATAGATTCTAACCAAAACTTGACAAATTGGGTTTCTAGGTTGGGTCCAATCTATACTTATCATACTAAAAAAGAATACCTTCTTGGTGTTTTTCAAATTTGAAATTTGGTGAATTTTTTTTTTTTACCTAAAATGCTTATTGGAAGTTTTTTCTTCAACTCATTTTATTTAAAATGTTTAGGGCACAACTTGAAAACTATACAATTTCACTACTTTTATTTTTTTCGCAATTGATTCGATTTCTACTTATATTGTAGCTATTTTAATTTTTTTTTTTTTTAAATCTATACATTCTCACTTTAATTTCCGCTCTACTTAAAATTTTTCTTAATTTAATATGTTATTATAATTAATTAAAAATACATACGTCGTGTGCCACTAACACTAGTTTTGACTAATGGGTGGCCTATTAAGGATGAGAAAGTCCTCCTCTATCAGTAGGAAAGGCATGCATGCAATTGATAACTGAGGGGTGGAGTTATGCTATATATGATTGAGGCATAGGGCGAAATATGATTGAGGGAGCCATATTTTTTTTAAATATTTTATAAATCTTATATCATGTAATATATAAGTTAAGTAGAACCTTTTCTTAGAATGCTCTAATAGAACCATGTGGCCACTTAAAAATCCACCATGTGTCAATTAGTATAATTTTTATTTAGGTAAATTATACTATTTTTTCTTTAAAATTTCTAATAAAGACAGATGCATTCTTATAATTTTTAAAATAACACTAACATCTCTTATAGAATTTGATTTTTACATCAAAAACACCCAACTATTACATTTCCCGTTAAGTTTAACAAAAAGTTAATTTTATATTTTATATATATATATAAAATACACACGGACCCAAACCACCCTCACCACTGCACAGCCCGATCCTCCCCGACGCCCACGCCACCGGCTACCGCTGGCTAACTGTTGTCGCCCTTGCTCACCACCACCACCGGCGACCTAGCCGGTGCCGCCGTTGCCTTGTCGCCTCCGGTCACCGCCTTCTCTCTCTCTCTCTCTCTCTCTCTCTCTCTCTCTCTCCTCTCTGGTCGAACCACTAGCCACCACTAGAACCAACCACCACCATCACCGAGGTCACCCAACACCATCAAGTTCATGTGTGCATGTCCAAGCCTTCTATGCCATAACCAACTATTATCACACAAGGCGGCTAAGCACTTGGTGTCATTCTTAGAAAGATCATTTAGAGTAAATATATAAATATTTTCATGCCTATGAC
>JAOTRH010000024.1:21030233-21050143 GCA_034768845.1 Heliamphora exappendiculata
CAAAATCTCATCCTCCTGGTCGCCTTCGTGCTCTAATTTCCAAACTTCAGCTGACTTCGTCATCTCGCGTTTGAGGGGGAATGCTGGAATATTAGATTGTTTAGAATATTAGATTGATTATATTAATTTTATTCTGATTTGATTTTCTTTATTATTTATCTTTATTCGCCTATAAATAGGCCATATATTGTACAGTTTCAACACACAGAAAATATACAGTTATTTTACTCTTCTCAATTTCTTCAAATGAAACATTTTTTTTATCTCCCACCCAACCTGAGAAAGAGTAAAAGGAGCTTCTGTAACTGATTATGCAACTGCAAGTAAACCAGACCCAACTTAATGATGACCGCGGATGAGATCGCACCAAACCACTTTCCGATCATAGAATAAAGAGGCTAGGTCGATTGATTTCATGAACAAGCTCAATCAAGAGATAGGAAGGATCCGACAAAAGTACAAAATTTCGATTGTTCAAAGAATTAAATCAATTTGGTTATTAACTTGCATAAAGTAAAAAAGAAAAAATACCATCTGATTAAGGGCTTAGTCAAGAATTTTATACAAAATGGTCCAGATTTAGTTTTACCTAAAATTTAATTAGTCTTATTAATTTTTAGGGTAAATTACATTGACCTCTTTGAGGTTTTTGACAAAAATAGATACACCTCTTGTGATTTCTGAAATGACACTAACCTCCTCTCTGATTTAGTTTTTGCATTAAATTAGTCTAACTGTCAAATTTTCGTTACTACTTAACGGAAAACCCACCAAAACTAACTCAAAACCACCTCAAAAACCACCACCGCCAGTCGTCCATGGTTTTGGGGCATCAGGGTTTAGAGTGAGAGAGAGAGAAAGGAAAAAAAAAGAGAGATGGAGATAAACATGGGGCGCACTAGATGCCACCACCGCCGCACCTGTCATCACCTCCGGTGACTGCCACCGCCATCCATGCCTATCATCGTCGCTGGCGACGCCATCGTCGCCCTCACCACCGCCAGCCTTCGATCACCCGTCTCCCTCTCTCTCTGCTTATCTCTCTCTCTTTGCTTATCTCTCTCTCCCGTCACTCTCTTTCTCTCTTTCTCTCTTTCTCCTCCCTTTCCCTCTCTGGACAGCCACCCCACCATGACCAGATTCCATGGGTGACCGAAGGCGGGTGGCGATGGGGTCGGCGGTGGCGACGACGACGACAGGCGTGGACGGCGATGGCGGTCACCGAAGGTGGCATTTAGTGTGGCGGTGGTGGCATCTGGTGGGCCCCCTGCTTCTCTCTTTTTTCCTTCTTTCTTTTTTTTCCTTTCTCTCTCTCTCTCTCTCTCTCTCTCTCTAAAACCTAATGCCCCAAAACCATGGACGACTGGCAGGGGTGGTTTTGGGTTGGTTTTGATGGATTTTTTGTTAAGTAATAAGAAAATTTGACGATTGAACTAATTTGATGTAAAAATCAAACCAGATGAGAGGTTAGTGTCGTTTCAGAAACCATAATAAGTGTATCTGTTTTTGTCAGAAACCTCAAGAGAGGTCAGTGTAATTTACCCTTTTTTATTATGATTTAAACACAAGCATGAATATAATATAATGCTAAGTTTCTATAAAAATCTAAGAACTTCTAAATGTTAGTCACAAAGATTTAAGGTAAATTTAAAAAAAAAAATCACTCTAAAATTGTACAAATGCACATTTTGACCAATCACATTAACACACTATTTGCACAACAATTTTACGAATTCAAGGGCCAAATCCATCCCTCTCTATGTATGATCAAAAGCCCTGATCATTGATATTAGAATTATAATATACCTTTAGGTCGAATGAGAGATGAATGCAGAAAGAAACAACTAAGAGCAAGAACACTATGCACAATTTACGTAGTTCATTTAATAAGGGTTACGTCTGTGGCTGATAGAGAGTTTTTATTATGAGAAAATAATAAAAAAATTACATCAGAGTTGTCCCAAGTTACAATATATATAAGCAGGGTTATAATTCTGTAAAAAAATACCAAAACTATCAGTGATCAAGCTAAAAGCAACAGAATTAACTAACTTTCAGTTAGCTAGCTAACTGAACCTCACAAAGTGTTGTATCTATATATCTGTTAGTTTTGTTAGTTGAAAATTGTAACTAACATTAGCTGGCTTTGGTGGTGCTAAATCTTCACACTATATGCTCTTGATACCATGAAAGACTGGAAAAAATGAAAAAGGCAGAAAAAAGAGACTTCAAGGCTGTGAATCTGTTATTAGTCTCGTGATTGTATAGTGGGTATTTAGAATAAATTGTAATTTATATCTAAAATTAGTAGTAAAAAATTAAAAATTGTAACAAGAAGTTTTGCCAAATACTCCAAATATAAAGTAAAAAGAACATACCTGAATTTATTCAATTTTTTCATTTGTTTGTTTAAGGCATTTTTTTTTCTTGAAAAATGAAAAGCAACCCGCGCGGATAATTCAGTGATAAAAAAAACTGACCTTTAAGATTATTTGTAAACTCTTTAATGTTTTAAACACTACACTATAACGTAACAAAATACTTTATGTTTGTTTCTAATGCAGTGGTAACAAATCAATGAATAAATAAAATTTAATAAAAATAAATAATCATTGTAACAGTACTCATAACTTATGGCACGAGTTCATTCAAGTATTGATATCAATGAATAGTACATGGAAATTAAAGTGCATAAAGTAAAGAGATAAGGGCATGCAACTTATAGTGGTTTGGCACTCATATATTGCCTAGGTCCACTCTTTTTCCAACCTCCTCGGCCGACACGTGGTCCAATAACATAAAGGTTTTGTGACCACCATAGGATTTATGGAATCTTTTTCTTATGATTTGTTTGTTTGTTTAAATATAAAATAAAAAGATATAAAAGGATAAAAACATATATAATATTATGAGATATATAATACTTACAAAAAAATGTGAAATTATATATAATTTGAATCTATATATACAATGTTTGTTTGGAATAGAATATAGCATTAGATAAGAGAAAGGAAATTTAATTTTGGTCTTTAGATTAAAAATTGAAAGTATATCTAATAGCAGAGGATATATAATACCATGGAGGAGGTGGTAATTCATAGTCTTAAATAGCATAGCAGTTTCGTAAGGATGACGGTGACGATGATCATAACAGTAGTAGTAACTAGAGTCGTAAATTTTTTTTTTCACACAACTTATCAAAATTTGGACAATAAGTATGTTTTTATTTCAAAATTATATTTATTATAATTTAAATAGTTTTGACAACTATAATTCAACAAATTAAAATTGGATATACAACAAATTATAAAATATTAACTGTAACTATAAATATAATTTGTTGAATTTCCAATTAACTGTAAAGATTGCGACTTTTACCGCGCTGTAACGACTTTTATGACAACTATAAATTGTAACTATCTTTACACGTGAGATTTTTTATCACTGTTAAATCAATCGTAATGAATAACGGAAAGCACCAAAATTTATACATAACGGTAACGATCGATTTATAGGTGGTACATATTCTACACTTTTGAAAAATATAATATTCTGAATGATTGTATATCCATAGCTAATGAAAAAATAGACACAGAATATACAAAAATGTAAAGGTTCAAAAAACCACTCAGGGCCCACAGCTACAGAACACGAATCTCAACAATGGACTTTCACGAGGCTTATCTTTAGGCCACGACGTGCTCTCCGTACGACGTGCTCTCCGTACGATAGAATGGAATAGAATAGAAAAAGGAAAGCCAAGTAATACATAAATCTCATATATTTTTATTAATACTATAAAAGAGTGAATGACATTATCTATATCATAGTATTATTTATATTATGTTTGATTAAAATGTGATAAAATATAAAATAATAATTGAGTAAATATTTTTAACTGTTGAATAAAGAGATAACATAAATCAAATAAAAAGACAAATAAGCCCACAATAAAGGCAAGGGGTGGAATAAATCATTCGATTTGATAAATCATTCCTTCAATACTGGACTATTAGTCGCCCTATAGAGACTAATAATCAAATTCAACAAAGCAAATGTGGAACTAACAATCCAAATAAACAAATTATGAAACTATAAACCCCACGTATTTTTTAGTCCAATCCAATGTCTTCTAATTCATCAAAACAAGCATTATCTTAACCATTTAACAATCCACAACTCATATGGGTTTTAACAAGATTCATCCTTGACCTTTCAAGGGTTCCCAATTCAATGGATTTGTTGATTCATTTATTCTTTTGATAGATAAATCACAATCGGCCCCGTTTGGGCTAATTGCTTATTTGCTCATTTGACTTATTCAGCCTTCAATAAACAAACCTATTTAGGCAAACAAATAAGTAAATTTTATCCGGTGAAAACTTGCTTATTTGTTTATCTCAAATTAAATTCCTTTTCATTTGTAAAAAGACCAAATTGTCCCAAAAACAATTAAATTGCAGTACTAGAATTAGTTAGTAATGTATTAATGTAATTTCATAAATATAAGCAAATAAGTCAATAAGCAAGTTTCATCTCAAATGAATACATATCACATTTAAACCACTTAAAAGCCAATTATCCCAAGCGTACTTGTTTATTTATATTTGTGCTAATTTCACAATAAGCAAATAAGTAACTTGCCCAAACGGGGCATTATTAATGTATTTTCCCAACCCTTCTAATAATGAGATTCACGAAAATGTAGGCACAGTAATACAATATCTTCAAAATATATGCAGCAGCTTAAGACAAGCAAAATACCTTAAATTGGGGCCAAAGCTTTCCGGTGAGAGTCACCAAGATTCTTCAAGCTTGGAGCAAAATGGCGGCAAGTGAACTATTCATTATGGCCCAAAGCCTCGAGTACATGAAATATTGGGTCTCAAATCATCAAGCTCCGACTAAAATCATGAGCTCCCTATGCATAGCCAAGCCATCCGGCAGCTAGTTAAAGGCTATATTATTTTACATGTACCCCCCAAGTTGATTGACAAATGAGCTCGTGTTTGGGATTCAAATTCTTCCACTTAACGACAACTGACCAGATTAGTACCTATACATAAAAGGACAACCTCCTAAGTCTAGGCTCGACTCAACTAAGCCTCTTCAACCTTATCCTTGATGTTTGAAGCTTTCCAAATGTCAAGATTTTCCTTTGTTCCTGAATGAAACGAAAACTTCTAACCTTGAAAATTAAAGGTTGTATCTTCTTGTATTAAATTTCATGCTTCCCATGAGAACTTATAACAAGTACAACCAAACAATGATATCTTCATGACAGCTTTCCAGTTGAGAGTCACAAAGTGACTTCAAGCTCGGAGCAAAATGATGGTAAGTGAATGATGTGTCAGGGCCCAAAGCCTTGAGTGCATGAAGTATTGGGTCTCAAATCATCAACCTCCAACTAAAGTCATGGGCTCCCTATATAGAGCCAAGCCCTCCAATGGATAGTTAACGGCTACATTATTTCACAGTTAACACCCAAGTTGGCTGATGAATAAACTAGGTTGGTCGACCACAATTGTAGTTGGTCAAACACATTTTGAGCTGGTCGACCACATTTTGAGTAAGCCAAACAACAAACAATGGTCAGTTGGTGCTTTCAAAATTCTAGTCGGCCAACTCTGGTCAACCAGAGCCAGTTCAACTTGTTGCACTAGACAACAACAGACCAGATTAGCACCTATACATAAAAACTCCCAAGCCTAGGTTCGACTCATTAAGACTCTTTAACCTTATATCCTTGATGCTTGAAGTTGAAGCGTTCGGAATGTGAAGAATTTCCATTGTTCCTGAATGAATCCAAGACACCTGATCTTGAATTTTAGCGGTTGTAGCTTCCTGTCTTTCCATGTTTCCCTCGAGAACTTACAAGAAGTACAACCAAACAAATATATATTCCTGAAATTGTCAATCCTTGCTATTTCTACCACTTACAAACCCCATAACTAGGAAAAGCTCCCCCTCACTCCCTCCCCTCACACACAAATTGCTTTACAAATCCAAGAACCAAACGCAACCTAAAGGTGATATCCAAATGATTGACACCAAAAGAAATATACATAAAGCAAAAATAATGGTCTTCAGAAAATTAGAACATAATATCAGTTCTTTTTCCTTAGTAAAGGTCTCTCTGTAATAACTATAATTGTAAAAACTATTAACTGCAGAGAATATGGAAATCATATCCCTTGACTATTTGTTCGATGTATCATTTCATCTACTGAAGAAAAAAAATACACGTAAGAGGGTGGCTAGATGGGCACAAAGCCCCAAATAAAATTTGGCTAAAACAAGCTCAAACTTTAATGACCATATTAGATAAATCTTATCTCTATCCTAACTTTCACATTTAAAAATTCAATTGTTGTATCTTATCTACTGATTCTACCTAATCTATATAGATGAATCCCATTTTTATATTGTAAAGCATGCCTTGGCTGTTATTGAGGGAAAATCAAAGTCTATCAATTTTTTTATTTCAAGTTGGTATCAGAGTCTGTTTGTTCCACATCATGAATTCCACACAACCTATTTCATCCCCTGCTTCAACACGCGTCATTAGCCCTTCTCTTCCCGACTTCCTCTCCTTCACACCTCACTAATGCTCATCACTTCCTATCGATAAAGCTCACAAACATCAACTATCTCTACTGGAAAACACAGTTAGTACCGTTTCTCCTAAGACAACGCTTTCTTGGTTTTGTTGATGGCTCTCATCCATGCCTTTCACCAACAATAATCAATAATAATGTTTCCATTGAGAATCCTGCCTTTGAAGCAGGGGTCACTCAAGATCAACTTTTGATGAGTCTCCTCATTGCTTCCTTATTTGAAGACATCCTCCCTCTTGTCATTGGTCTTTCAACCTCTCATTCTATTTGGACTACTCTTGAATCTGCACTCACTTCTCCATCTCATACTCGCATCTTCCAGCTTCATATGCAACTTCAAAATACCAAACAAGGGCATCTCACTGCTACGCAATATCTCCAACGAGCCAAAACTCTATCCGATGAGCTCTCGGCTGTCGGACGTCGACTCTCATCCCAAGATTTTAATATGTACATCTTCAAAGGCCTCAAGCCTACGTTTCGGGATCTTGTGACATCTCTTGCAACTTGGCCAGCTCCAGTCACCTATTCCGAATTGCAGAGTCTACTCAGTCATGAGTTTATGCATTCAACAAGCTTCGCATCACTGTCAATTCTGGATAACTCCAATGCATCTCCTTAGGCCAGCCTTGCTTATCGTGGCTCTTTAAACCGTGGTCATGGGGGTCGTAATGGTTGAAATCATGGATGTTGGACACCACAATGGTCTTCGCTCTATTGACTCTCGGCATCATCTTTCTCATAGCGATCAACGATCCTCTTCTACCGATTCTCGCCCTTGGTGTCAAATTTGTCATGGCGTCAATCACACAGCCCCAAACTGTTATCACTGCTGCAATCACACTAGCGCTCCATCTGCTAATCTTGCATCATGTTCCACTCCCTCTGCACCTATGTCTGAATGGTTCCCTGACACCAGAGCTACTCATTATGCTACCCCAAATTTTGCTGCTTTATCTCATCACGATGATTAGCATGGGTCTAACCAACTTCGCATCGGAAATCAAAACTTCACATGAAGAGCGAATATAACACTAATAACAAATCTCACAAAAATTCTGCATCTAAAAAGATGGCCATAACGCATAGAATTAACTACCAGGTTGCCTTTCGTTGAATGGTATGAGTGTTACCTTTCCAAATAGGACGTAAGAAGTTCAAACCTTGTAAAATGCAAGATATGGAGTGAGTGGGTGTATTTGCGATCAAAAAGGGGGGGCAAAAAATCAACTAGATGGGGCTCCATTGCCCAAAATTAGAAACAAAATCCAGCCCTAGATCGCTGGAAATGAAAATTCCATCTCAACTACTTGCACATAATTTAATATATGCACATAAATATGATTTTTTTTTTTTACAATTGACTATAGCATCAGTGCAAGAACAGGTAGCGAGAAACTTAAAGGTTTTACAGGCCCTATACAATGTGCTAAAACATAAACAATAAAGAAAAAAACAAAATATATTGAGAGGGGAGAACAGACTCACTCCGCCGAAATATAACAAATTTTCACATCCGTCATGAACGCATGATGACAAAGGGAATGATTGAAGAAGAAGCATAATTTTGTCCATATTTAAGCTCAACTGGGAAAAGATCACACCAAATGCAAATATCTAACAAGAAAACTACACTCACTGTAATTAAAGCATTGTGGGGCAGTGAAGAGAAATCGGCAGCACAGTTATACTCATGTTCAATGCTGACCTTAAACGCATGGCCATTTTGGAACTCGTTTCCCATTACTGCATGGCTGCTGCTGCACATATAACCTAATTTTCATCACTGTCCAAACTGCAATTGTTGAGGATAACCTAATAGCTTCCTGAGTAGAGGAAGGAGGCCAATTAGAGCTATTTGAAGCTGTTCCGAGCTATTCATGCGAATACTGACTTGGCCTGCACTCCTATTATTCAAACTGGCACGAGCAACCAAGTTTGTAAACCGTCCAATGGGAATCTGGGACTGCAGATTTCCTCCAATAGCAAGATCACCATGCCAATCCATGACAGATAGCCCAAAAGTTGATAGTGAACGACCCAGGGGATGATCTTTATCTCTCAAGGTAGCCTCCAAACTGCCACCATAAGCAAAATCACCACGACATGTCATGGCACCTCCAGACGCAACCAATCGGAATCGTTTGTTAACAATTAATTTGTCCTCAACTTTCAGTCCTGTTGTTAATGCATCACCCAAAACAGTTACTGAAAGACCCGCTGCTGCCTTATTTTGCCTATAATTACAAAACCTTGTCTCGCTGCGCAGAGTATAAGCGATGTCCTTTCCAAGAGTCTGCATATCAAAACCTAAAGAAGTTGATTTTCCCTCACCATGCTTTACTGAACTGGCTATTTCCATCTGGAGATTGGTATCCTTCTTATCCTTTGTAACCTGGCCAGAGAAAGAAAAGGGTATCTCCTGTTTAACCACAAACAATCTTTCTACATTTACACCTTCATAACCAATGTCATGATCCCAACCATGACTATCTAGAACAGGTCTCACAACCCACTGGTTGGGAGAATCAAGATAACGAAAACGATGAGTTGGATTATCAGAATCAAAAGAGGCAGGTAAGACCAAATCTGGCATGGGAACTGGAACAGATGCTGCACCACCGCTTTCTTCCTCCACATTCTCACTGTAGTCACTTGGCAAATCCTTAGTTGAAGCCGCAATTTTCTTCATCATCTTTCGTCGTTTCTTCTCTTCCTTGAACTGTTTCTTCATAAAAAGTTTTTCCCTATACTCCAGTTCATCAAAATATGCTTTCTTCTGGGCTTTAGTAAGCTTTCCCAGCTGGGCCTTAGTCAACCGTTTAAATGGTGGCAACTCATCGTATTCTGACTCATCATCTGAGTCTGACGACTCATCCAGATCATCATCCAAGGAGTCATCATCACCAAATTGCTCTTCTGGCAGTTTCAGCTGAGGTCTCGATTGGAGAAGCGATGAGAGAAGAAAAGGTAAAGGAGGTGCTCTTGTTCGAGTAGCAAATGACTTTCCAGGTGGACTATCTTGCAACTTTAGAAGTGTGTTTGCTTCGGCCAAAATTTTTGACGCAAAGGAAAGCAATAACAAGTGGGGCTTCCAAACTTGACCGTTTGGTAACACTCTCTGGCCAGCCCTATTCGTTCTGCAAGCTGAGTGGTTCTCCACTAAAGAAACGGGGTTCATAAGCCGCATATCCCCAGCTGCCTGGCGAATTGCTTGCTGGACAACATGAGATCGTTGAGTCACAAACATGTCATAACTTGTAGCAGTACCATTAGGGCCCTCAGGTGGAGCTGATGCTGCATGAGTTAGAACCACAATTGCATTAAACCAAATTGATGGCCCAAATATCTCAGTTATTGTTCGCAATAGAGGCATGTCACCAAAATCTCTGCTCTGCATGTCCAACCTATCAAGATACAAAACAATATCCGGCGGTGTTTTCTTGATAAAACGCTTAACAGTATGGAGGATCTTTTCATTCTGGCGTTGGTCTGACCTGGAAGGTAGAAGACCTGGTGTGTCAATTACCCGTACCTTGATCCCCTGGACAGTTCCAACAACATCCTGAACCTTCTTTGTGCCCAGCTGAAAAGCATCAGTGCCAAACTTAACCTCATCAAATATGGAGTTGATGGTTGCACTTTTACCAACTCCCGTTTTTCCAAGAACCATAATTGTGCATGAGAAATCAAGGGGTTCCTGCCCAGCTGCCTCTAGCTGCTCTGCCATTGCACTTGCTCTGTCAAAGCTAAAGGCAGCAACACGACCCCCATTTCTCCCCCGCAGCTGTTCAGCTAACCCTAGTCTGTACAAGACTTGAGCCACAACAACATTGTGAGGAGTCTGCCCAAGCCGATGAGCAAGCCGCAAAAATTTCACCCTTATCATCTGGAGTTTTTCACGGGTCTCATCATTTTCATCAGCTTCCCCATTTGTCGAGTCCTCAACGAGTTGGCTTTGCATCTGAGATAATGTTCCATTCATCCGATGCTGCTGCACAACTCGAGAAGCAGGTTCCAATAGCGGGGCAGCATGGCCAAGGCCAGCAGGACGAGGAGGTGGAGGGGTAGGATTTGCGGATTTTCCAGAAGACAGAGAAACATCAGCCGCAGGCTTGATTTCCCCTTCTCTATTCCCTTGAGTGCTTTGTTTGACCTCTTCATCTTTTTCTCCTTTGTTTCCTTGCTCCTTGGCCACACCGTTGGAAGCTTTGACGTCCTTATCCACATGCTGAAGTTGAGACTCCTCAATTATTTTCGCTCTTAAATCAGTTGCACTAGCCTGAATCTTCTCATCATTCTCCACCACAGAATCTTCTGAAGTGCACAATTTCTCAACCTTCACAGTTTCTTTCTTCGCCTCCACAGAAGTATGCAGCTTATCTTCAGGTTTCCAACCAATTCCATGGTGGTCTGAATCTGTAGTGGCAGATGTACATTTCAGGCCCTGACTCTCCTCGTCCTGATTTGCTAAACCCAACTTAGCTATTTCGTTCAGTTCTTCATTCTTATCATTATGATGAGATAGAACTGGATTTGCTGGAGCTTCTTCTTTCAGTTCCTGGATCTCATCATCTTCAAGTTCTAAATCTACAGCGGCAGATGTATATTGCAGACCCTGTCTCACCTCATCCTGATTTTCTATACCCAACTTAGCTATATCGTTCAGTTCTTCATTCTTGTCACTATGATGAGATAGAACTGGACTTGCTGGAGCTTCTTCTTTCAGTTCCCTGATCTCATCATCTTTAAGTTTTGTGTCCAAGTTAACGGAATTGTCCTTTTCTCCGGTGCTGTCAACTTCTTCCGGAGAATCAAGACCACCTCCCTGCAAAATTTGGGGATCCCCAGTTCCTGATTCTTTGTCAACCAGCATTGCATCCTGATTAGCATGTTCATTATCTGGGGTTTCATGAACCATTTTTTCCTCCAAGTTCACAACACCTGCAGTGTCATTTTCACACTTATCAGAAATTACACCAAACTTCTGATCCACCTGATTCATGTTTTTCAAATCACCATCAGCAGTAATATCAGATGCCTCCTGCGCCGCATGCTCTCCAGCACTTACCCACAAATCATTCTCCATTTTTTGCAATTCATCCCTCACGACACTTTCCTCCTCAATAACTTCCTGAACCGCAGCCTCATCAGCATGCTCCCCATTTACCACACCTTCCCCCTTATCTTCAAGACCAACTGGCAGCCCCTCCTCGCCATTACCAACCACAACAGGAGTTCCAATTGCCTCTTCAAAATTCTCAACCTCTTTTACCGCATCTGAGTTCTCACCAACCCCTACAGAACCACCCAAATGCCCAACCTTCTCAACATCATCATCTTGGTTGAGACCAATATCCTCCGAATAAACTCTTGGTGTCTCAGCCCCAATTGCCTCCTCGAAAATTTCATCCCCTTCCGAATCCTTTGACTCATCAAACCCAACCTCAGCCTTTTTGTCTACTCTCGACTCCAAAACCTCATTTTCCAAAGCCTTCTCTCCCAACTGAGACCCATCAACAATCCCAAGCCCATTTTCCATCCCAATATACCGATCAATATTCAAAAACTTCGATACACTGAAACAGACAAACCAAAAATACCCCTAATCAACAAACAACAGATTCCCAATAGAAGACAAACACAACAATAGAAAAAACCCAGAACGTCATGCATACATTTAACAGATCGAAACAAAACCCTAACATCAAAATACAGACATTATCAATTCAAAAACACAAAATAGTAACAGCAGATCGTTATAAACGTCGGTATCTTACGGAATAGCAATGCACCGTATTAGATCTCGAAAGTGTTTATACAACAGATTAGGGTTTTGCAGGAATTAATGGCGATTGAAATGATGAAAATTAGTAAACAATTAACAAAATAAGATAAGCGGAAAAACTCACCGGCTAATATAGATAGATACAGAGAAAGGGGAGCTCTGGATTGTGGAGAGGAAGGATGGCGGAGTTGTGCGCAGTCGAACGTTCGGTGTTTTTTCTCTCACTTTACTCCCAAAATCTACGAGTAACCATTTAAGAATTACGGATAAGAGGTTTGATCGACGGATGAGAAAAGCCTTGATTTGGGATCGGGCGGTGAGAGACAGTTCATCGATTATATCGTGAGAAACGCGAATCAGGGTGACGTCGACGGGAAAGTTTGGTTGCGTGGGGAATGGTTTCCTGTTTTAGAGAACATGGTGGTCCTTCTTAGACTTAGCACGTGTAGAAATTGAATGAGAAATGTGGACCGTTCATCTTATTTGCATTTATTAAATTGAGGGATGCGAGTTTCATTAGCAGGACAATGATAAAATATTTTGTGACTTTGTCGGACAAGTTGTAAGAGTTGTCGAATAGGCACTGTATTGGTAATTAGGATTTAGTAACCAAACTGTTACAAACAGTTTTAGGTTTTTGAGAATTATGTCCAAATCATTGGCATAATAGAAATCAATTTTCGTTTGGGCTACTTATTTTAAGTTGATTTTAAATTAATTTATTAGTTTTTGGCTTAAAATTTAAAAAGTTAAAAAAATTTGTTTTTTAATTCTTGACTTTTAGCCTATTTTTGCTTTTTGACTTTTTTTATAACAATTTTTTATTTTATTCTTTTATATATAAAATTAAATAAATTCTAATCAAACAATCATATCATAACTCATTTAAGCTTAAGGACAATTATAGAATTTTATGTTGAGTTTATTTAGTTTTTTTTAATTGCTTAAAAGGTACTATTTTTTTAATCAAATGAATGCTTTTAACTTTTTAACTTAAAATAACTTAAAATTAAAAAATTAACTTAAAACTAGGTTACCACACGAACTCTAAATCAAAACCAATTTTTGAAAATTATTTTATCACAATTTGGTTCACAGTTTTTGCCAATACTCACTTAAAGTTTTTTATTAAAAAAAAAAACTCTAAATCTATATCAAAAATTAAACATAACAATACTAACATACGTTGATGATCATCAAATATAATTACATTTCATATTCAAAATTTGAACTAATACAAATAATTCATTCATTTAAGGTAATAAGAAAATTAGAAATATCACATCTGTAAATTAAAAATCCCAAAAAAGTATGTATACAGCTTGATTTGGGCTTTTCCAATTCACACCGTGAATAAGACTATTTTAAACTTTCTCAAACTTATAAAAATCGAATCAGACCATGAAATTTCTTAACTAGTTCGAACCCTATTGTTTGGTTTCAATTGTTCCAAATTATCATACTTAGTAGTCAAAGCCCGTGACTTGAGAGTTTGGTCCCTCTACGGTCTTAGATTCGAAACCTCTGATGTATTCTAACTCTTTGGGAGTTATTTTATACTAGACTTTTTCACAATTTTAACTGAGCCCCGCAAATGAACAATGAAATTTCTTTCTCAAGAATTAGTTAAAATTCGTGTAAATTAGCCGGAATTCCTTAAAATATCAAAAAAAATACTTTAAAACAATTTAAACATTACAATTTGAAACAAGTTTTAATATGATTCCTGCATCAAAGCCCATGTTTGTTACAAATTAAAAGATCGGCTGTATTTTAAGAGCTACAAATGGCTTTTTTTATTTTTTTTATTTTTACGATTTTGAACAAAAAGATAGTACTAAGGCCTCGTTTGGAAATCTAATTTTAAGTTAAATTTTTTTATTTAGAGCTAATTTAATCCAAATAAGTAAAAAAATTAATAAAGCGTACGGGTAATTTTAAGTCAAGAAATAATAAATCAAAAAGTTTGGCTTAAAATGGCTTCAAGCCGAAAGGCAAAAAACTAAACTTAAAATTTTTATAATTTTACTAAAATTTATATTTAGATAATTTAATATTTAATATAAATCTTGTTAGATAGATTTGACGAGTAAATTTTAAAAATATAATTTTTATAAGGGTAATTATACATACACCCATTCTATTTAAGGTAATAACACTGGCACTCCCTCTATTCTCTGAAATATCACTGCACTCTCTTACATTTTCATTTTTGTAACACTTAGGTTCAAAAATTAACTTCCGTTAACTTTTCAAACAAAAACACTGTTGAAATAGTTTTTTTTTAATTTTAAAAAAAAGTTAAACAAAAAGTTAACTTTAAAAAGTTAAACGAATCGTTTTGTTCAACAGTGTTTTCGTTTAAAAAGTTAACGAAAATTAACTTTTAGACCTAAGTATTACGAAGTAAATGAATTATGTCTCCTCTCCTCTGCCATATTTATATATAATCCTTGTGTATTGAGTGTGGAGTGGAGTGAATAAGAGAGAATGAAAAAAATTAACGGGAGTTATGAGCTGTATATGCTGTGAATGAAGAGACAGAGAGGTTAAGAGAGTTCCTCTTCCACTGTATTTTTTTTCATTGATATAGTAAAGCTTCTTCTTTCTCATGAACGTAGGCCGAGCCTCGATGAACCACGTAACTCTAGTGTTTTTTGTGCTTGTGTTTTCTAGACCTCTCATACACCCTAATAACTGGTATCATAGCTATTTGAGAGGTTAGAAAATATTTGCGCAAAACCCGAAGCACATATAGTGTAAGCTCGAATTTTTTAAAAGTTATCAAAACTGAAATCCGAGCATACCACCGTGTAAAGGAGGCCAAGACGCAGCCAACCATGGGCCACGTCAAAATCCGAGCAAAGGAGGCGCCCCACACGCCTCAAAGAGGCTGTCCGTGCATCTGACGTGCCTCCACGCTCAGCTTGTCTCCTGGTTCAGCTTGAGCACTCCCAAATCCAACACTAATGCATCTTCCATAACCATTAACAAAAATAAATTTGGCCTTTTCTAGAAGGAACAAGAAAGTCTCCAATATATAAACACACTTGGCTTTTCTGGAGGATCTCACACCATGCGCACATTTTGAAAACAATTAATAGAAGAAAACTTGTCTTTTCTAAGGGTCCCACACTATGTGCAAATTATGAAAAGCTTGGTCTTTGTGTCTGAGGAGCAACAAAAAAAAGCTTAGTCCAACCCATGCCAAACCAATCCGACCCACCCGTTCAGATTTGACTCGCCAAATTTATATTTTTTGTTTTATGCATATTTCGGTCATTTCAAGCCCAATTTGACTGATTCTAGAGCCGTTTCCAATTATTTCGACCGTTCCAGACGCATTGGTGAGGTTTATTTCACCAAATTTAGCTTCTAAATTGGTGATTTGATATAGCATCACACAAAGATATTTTTCAAATTGATAAATTTAACTGGTCAAATTTTGAATTCTAGAAGATGCAAATAGATGATTATTTGTACCAAAAAGATTTGTCTTGCCTTTGCGAGAAAGGTTAGAAGATTTGAAGCAACCAGATTAGGAATTACTTAATAGAAAGGCCCTTGGCACCATCAGACTGGCGTTGTCAAAATTCGTCACCTTCAACATCAAGAACGAAAAAACCACGAGCGTCCCCCATGGTAGCCATTTCTAGTATGTACGAACAACCGTCTGCAGCAAATAAGGTACATCTTATTAAAAAAATTATTTAACCTAAAAATTCCAAACAGTAGGAGTTTCAGAGCTCATCTTAATAACTTCAATGAAGTGGTGGACCAACTAGCATCAGTTGGCATCACGTTCAACGATGAAATGCGGGCTTTACTAATTCTCAATTAGTTGCCTGGGAATTGAAAAAGCACGATTACTGCAATCAGTGGATCAACCGGCAAGTCAAAACTAGTATTTGAAGAAGTTGTAAGTATGATAATGACGACGGAGATCAAGATGCAGTTAGATAGTACCACCAATTCAAGAGTAGCCCTGAATATAGAAAGCATAAGCAGAAACTCACACATGAGAAACGGGCGTGGCAGATCACAGAGCCGTGGGAGATTAAAGAACCATGGCGAAAATAACTCTAGGAATCAGAGTAATTTCAAGTCAAAGTCTATTAAGTGTTGGAATTGTGGTAAGGCCAAACATTACCAAAATCAATGCAAAGCCCCAAAAGAAAGATCCAGAGAAGAAGGCGAAAGTAAATCTCACATCTACTTCAACATCAAATAACACCTTGATATGCTCGCTGGAGCACAAAGAAGAATCTTTGGTGTTAGACTCTAGCGTGTCATTAAATGCCACCTCTCACAAGGAACTCTTTGAAACTATGCACCTGGTCATCTTGGAAATGTTTATCTTGGGGATGACCAACCTTGTGATATTATTAGCACAGATGAAGTGAAGATTAAGTTGAACAAATCTGCATGAAAATTGAAGGGTCTCAGACACCGAAAAAACTTAGTCTTGGTGGGGAAATTGGAAACTGAAGGCTGTGTCACACCCTTTAGTTGTGATAGTTAGAAGATTTCTAAAGGAGCATTGACTATTGCACGTGGCCTGAAGAGTGAAACTCTTTATATGACATCAGATGCTTATAGGATAGTTGCAGTTGCTGTTGGCAAGGAAGATTCTAATCTATGACACCAAAGACTCGGACATATGAGCTAGAAAGGGCTCAAAATCATGCACTCGAATGGAAAGCTACCAGGTCTGAAGTCAGTTGACATCAATCTATGTGAAAGCTGCATCTTAGGGAAGCAAAAGAGGGTTAACTCAAGACAAGTAGCAGAACTCCGAAGAAGGAAAAACTCGAGCTAGTCCACACCGATGTATGGGGGCCGACTACTGTCTCATCCATTAGAAGAAAGTCATACTTTGTGACTTTCATTGACGACTATTCTAGGAACGTATGTGTTTATTTCTTGAAACATAAATCTAAAGTATTTGATGTATTCAAGACATGAAAAACTATGGTAGAAAATGAGACGGGCCAGAAAATCAAGAAGCTAAGATCATATAATAGAAGCGAGTATAAGGATAATGAGTTCAATAAGTTTTGTTATAAAAAACAGTATTAGATTGAAAATAACCGTTCCAGGTACACCCTAGCATAATAGCATAGCAGAACGTATGAACAGAACACTGACAGAAAGAGCAAGAAGCATGAGAATTTATGTGGGATTACCGAAGCAATTTTGGGCAAAAGCAGTCAGTACAGGGGTCTACTTGATCAACCGAGGTCCATCAGTACTATTGGAGTTCAAAATACCATATGAGGTATGGAGTGACAAAGAGGTAAAACTTTCACACTTGAGAGTTTTTGGTTGTGTTGCATATGTGCATATTAGTGACCATGCGAGGGGTAAGCTTGATTCAAAGTCACAAAAATGCACTCTTGTTGGATATGGCGAGGACGAGTTTGGTTATCACATCTGGGATTACCAAAATAAGAAGATGATCCGATTCAGAGATGTTATATTCAACAAGAAGGTGATGTATAAAGACCAGCACATAGCATCCTTAAGTAATTTAGCAGAGGATGATCCCACATTTGCATAGCCGAATGATCCAACAGATAGCACTATGGCCCAGCAGGCAGTTGAGAGTTTTTGAGCAGAAGATGATAATCTAACAGATAACACTGTGGCCTAGCAGGCAGTTGAGAGTCCTTAGGTTGAGGATTCCATTGCATAGATTAGCACACAATAGACAGATGCACCTGCACTTATTTTTGCACCCCGGAGGTCTTCTAGGCCTCATATACGAAACAAGAAATACATGAATTACTTATAACTCACTAATGGAGGAGAACTTGAATGTTATGATGAGGCATGTTAGGTGGGAGACTCTAGCATGTGGGAGCTTGCAATGAAGGATGAGATGAAATTCCTTATCTTCAATAAGACATGGTAACCGCCAAGTTACCCATATAAAAGAAAGCGTTGCACAACAAATGAGTGTATCTAGTGAAGGAGAAATATGATGATTCCATGAGGTACAAGGCACGACTAATAATCAAAGGCTTTAAGCAGAAGGAAAGGATTGACTACATCAACATCTTTTCACAAGTGGTGAAACTGACTACCATTCGGTCAATTTTATGCATTGTTGCAGCTGAAGGGCTACACATTGAGTAGTTAGACGCGAAGATTGTTTTTCATCATGGTGACCTAGAAGAGGAGATCTATACGCAACAACTCGAAATATTCTTACAACAAGAAAAATAAAATCTTGTATGCAAATTGAAGAAGAGCCTGTATAGTTTAAAACAGGCCCTAAGGTAGTGGTATAAGAAGTTTGACGGGTTTATGCAGAAGAATGGCTACCACAAGTGCAACACTGACCATTGTTGTTATTTCAAAAGGTTTAAGTTCGGCTATGTAATCTTTCTACTTTATGTTGATGACATGTTAGTAGCAGCACTTGATATGGACAATATCAGAAGATTGAAAGAGCAACTCTCAAAAGAGTTCGAGATGAAGGACTTGGGTTCAGCAAAGCAAATACTTGGGATGGGAATCATTAGAGACGAGCAGAAGGGTACTTTGTAGTTGTCTCAGGCTAAGTGCATCAGCCGTGTCCTAAAGAGGTTTAGCATAAACAATGCTAAAGCTGTTAGCACACCATTGGCTAGTCACTTTCGACTATCCAAGGACCAATCTCCCGAGACAGAGGTATAGAGGAACTTCGTGGCGAGGGTTCCATATGCCTTAGCCATTGGAAGTTTGATGTATGCTATGGTATGCACCAAACCAGACATTTGCCATGTAGTGGGAACTGTCAATAAGTTCATGTCTAATTTAGGAATGGTGCATTGGGAAGCAGTGAAGTGGATATTGAGATATCTTTGAGAGACTGTTGACAAGTGTTTATGCTTTGAAAAAAACGAGTTGAGACTACATGACCGTGTAGACTCAGACTTTGCTGGCGAAGTTGTTCACAGAAGAAACACTACTGGTTATGTTTTTTCAGTGGGTGCTACTACAGTTAGTTGGGTATCGCAGATATAGAATATTGTAGCGTTATCAACTATAGAGGGAGAGTATGTGGCAGTAACAGAAGTTATCAAAGAAATGATTTGGTTACATGGTTTGTTGGCAGAAATGGGGTTCAAGCAAGTGAAGAATATATTTTACACACTGACAGCCAAAGTGCGATACATTTGGCGAAGAACTCGGCATTCTATTCAAGAACCAAGCATATCAGACTTCTTTATCACTTCATTAGATCACTATTAGAAGATGGAGTGTTAGCACTAGAGAAGATCGAAGAAGCAAGAATCTCGTTGACATGTTAACGAAAACTATGACTTCAGAGAAGTTGGAACTGTGTTCAAATTCAGTGGATCTCCTAAATCCACTTAAACCATCCAAAAGTTAATCACCACAGGTGTTAGCCCAAGGGCTTCTTTAATTGATTTTGACGATTTTTTATAATTCATTTTCTATATATATTATTGTCTTTAATTGATTAATAATTCTTATTTCCAAATGAAAGTGTTAAC
>JAOTRH010000024.1:21050243-21082548 GCA_034768845.1 Heliamphora exappendiculata
TCCTCTTCTCCTGAGAGAATACCTACAGAGCACCTGGCAGTGCTCTGTCTCTTCCTCTTCTGGCCCTTTCATTATGAGGGTTTTCCCTGGAAATCAATGGCCACTCATGGCTGTTGGTTTTCAGGCTTCAATTGCAATTGAATGGCCAATTCAATTGTAATTGCTTCAGCTATTGAAATCTAGATTTCAATGGCCAATAAAATTCACAGATTCCAACATCTTCTGCATTACAGGCAAACCCTTTTGTCACTCGCAACAGCCAATCCTTTCAGCCTCATCTATGCGATGAGATTGTTGTCTGCTCTACTCATCTCAAAAGCGTGTTTACGTTTTTAATATAAATTAAATTTATTTTGAAAACGTATTTTTTAAATATATTTTTATTAAAGATTAATTTTAATATAAAACGTGTTTAGTAAACACGTTTTTATATTCTTATTTTCATTTCATTCAGGTTAAGACAAACACGTTTTCTATTAAAGCGTGTTTACTAACCACGCTTTTACGTAGGTTGAAAATTAAGTTTTAAAATTCTTACTCCGATAATTAAGTTAAAAAAGTGTGTATTTTGATAAAAAAAAACCCCTTAATTGTGGCTACTCAAATATGACATGTCTTTGTACACTTGTTAAAAATTTAATATTATAACTTTTAATGTATAAATTATTGTGTTGTACTTATATTTGTACTAAACGATGTATTAATTTTAAAATAAAAAAGATAAAAAAAAATTTTAAGTAATTAATTTGACTAATTATTAGTGCCAATGCTCTAATATTTAAAAATATACAAAAACTTTTACTAAAAGATATCATGAACCCATTTAACAATAATAAACAAGGGTTTTTCAAGGGATGGAGCCAGAAAAAAATATATCCGCCACGTCAGATACAAGTCATGGTTTACTACTACTTATCATGCTGCAGCGGATCCACCTCGTACAACCCAAATATAAATATTTATTAATGCTTTACTACCAAAATGTCTTAACTATTTATAAGTTTGTAAGTGCAATATTATTATTTAAAAACAAAAACCTTCAATATCATAGAGAGTTCAATTAGAAATGATAAAAAAAAATGATAAAAAAGAGAGTTCAATTAGAAAGATTTCAACTCTCAAAAATAACAATTAAGATATGTATGTATTAGCCTCACTTGACATTTGGATACTATATATATATTAATTTCTCATAACAGTATTATTGGGTTAATTCTTCTAAAATATATATTTGAATTTACCATATTGCTCATACTATTAAGTAGTTCAAAGCACGAGGTACATAAAAACTAAGCTCGTAAAGATCTAGTTTGAATTCTGACTTAAAGTCGACATATTACCTTTTAATTAAGTTGAAGTAAAAGAGAATAAATAAATAAAAGGTGATTGTTTGGTAATAGTGGCTTGTTACTTATTTAGATTTTAGCCTTTTATTTTTTAACTAAAATACATGTATACATTTTTTTAAAATATAACTTTTATTATACATATTTATTTATTTTTGAAAATTATATTTTTAGAATATCTCATTGAGATCTATCAAACAAGAAATAAAAAAATTATAACAATTTAAAACGACATTGACTCGTTATCTTTGGTTTAAAGCGCCTTAAATCAAAACAAACTTTTAGCCATTAAATAAGACTCAAATTATATCAAATAACTCTCTTACTAATTTAAATTAAATATACTTTAAGTTGCCAGATGAAGCGCAAAACAAGAACGTTATTAAGTAGTGAGATAAATATATTTATAAAGCCATTTTAAATTGTGGCTGTAGTTTAGTGGTAAGAATTCCACGTTGTGGCCGTGGAGACCTGGGCTCGAATCCCAGCAGCCACAGTCTTTAAGATAATTTTGCAACTTTTACACCCCTTAGCTTCTTCTTTTATTACATCGATGTCCTTTCCAAGTTCTAAAACGCTCAGTGGACTGACTGTTAATATGACACTTTAATTTTAGATTATATTACTCATGCAAGCTTTCCAGTTAATTCGTTTCTTCTTACATACTTTGTAAGAATAATTAACTTTTTTTGCAAGAATATAATTATTCAATTTATTTAATTTTTTTATAAAAATAATTTACACTATCGAGCCAATCAAGATGTATGTTCAAACTAGATCCCATCATAGGAATTTGTACAAATACTTGTCGGACAAAACTCACATTTTTAATTACCAAAAAAAAAAATCACATTTCATTCCAAACGTAATAAGAACAGTCTGGTGCACGAATTCCTTGCATTCGTGCAAAGAATTCGTATGAGGCTTTTTTTAGTCTCTTACAAATTTCTTATATAAAATAATTGTTACACCACAATGACTCTATAGTACGCAATTTTATCTTATATTTATAAGAGACTATTTTCACACTTCAAACCCGTGATCTCCAAGTCACACGAATATACTCTTTAAATTTCTCTCGATAAGAAAAACAAACACTTCTTACCAAAAAAAGGATCAAGATGAAAAAAAAAACCAATTAGAAGACAGACACCAGTTGACAACTTTCCCAATTGAACACAAACCAGATGAAATGTATACTTAAGAAACTGGTTGCACCGGTTTTGAATGAGGAAAAGGTAACATGTACAGAAACCATACCACTGGTATCTGAATATGGATTATAAGCCTTTGCAGCCTCATTTGGTTGAATTTCTTTTTTTCATAGGATAATTAGTGTATCAACATTATTAATACATGTGATATTATGAATTGAATTAATAGTGTAATATTTGTTTTTACCGAAATATATTTAGTTAAAAATAAGATAACCTAAGTATAACCAGTATATTGTTTATGTTGATATGATTTCAGTAAAATTATTATAAAATTACAAAATGAAATAGTAGTCCCCCCAAAACTCCAAAATCCACGCCGGCGATGGAACAGTAATAATCCCCAAATTGGAAACTTATAGTAGTTAGGAAGGTTAAATAGATAGCCTAATCTGCCTCTAAATTTGACAAACCAAACAAGGGACTATATGGGATTATTCCCGTATATTTCAATCTCACTCCCTTTTAACCCTCAAAACAAACAGCGCCGTACATGTTTAAAGCTAAAGTCAGTTGCCCTTAAGGCAGATGAATAATGGTCCCACACAGAAACAACAGGAGCTCGCTCATGAGTCATGAACCACCTTGCCAATACAACAAAGACAGACAATCTGGATAAGCCCTTGCCAAAACAAAAGCAATAAATATCCACATCATGAGGAAGACAATAAGAGCAATCCTCATTACTTGATCACCATTCTGATTCACCCGGGTCTCTGTAAGATGGCGTACCATCGGTGAAGGCATGTTTTCATTATTTACAAGACATCTGCTTCGTCTCATCAGAACGGTCTCTTCATTGGTATTCTGCATGTCGTCTTCTTCTGAACATTTCGGGCACGAACACTTGCCACCGAGAAAAGAAGGGAGTGCCTGAAGGTACTCTGAGAGAACCTTTTGGTAGTTTTCTCCAATAATCTGAAGTTTTTGCCGTGTGGTGGGTCGCATAACCTGCACAATCCATATTTTAAGAAAGTTAAAGTCTTCATAATCCCAGTTGGGTTCATATTACTTCCCCTGCTGTTGTATTATGCAGGTAGATGCATTTACACACTACAAATACAATCTTCCGACAAGGTAAAACTGGAGAGCCAAAACTCTTAAACTTCTACATAGAACATAAAGAGAGAACAAAAAAAGAAGAAGAAGAAGCAACTTCCACGATTGCAATCACATTACCAGTTGTAAAACAAGCAGAAAAACTTGCTACGCATACCAAAGTCTAAAGATTGAAAAACAGAAACAATGGCGTAGAATACTTGCAAAGCAGATTTCAAATATGAGGTAAATTTGGAAAGAAATAAAGATTTGTTCAAGAAGTGATTTGTAAAATTGGCAGTGTCTTCTGTACCACAGAAGCAATTTGTTGGGCATATTATCTACCGTGTGAAGAATAATCAAACTAGCCGCCCATCAGCAGGAAAATGTTAGGAGGTGGCGTGATCGAAAAAGGCGAAGATGGTTTTATTACTTAAGAAGATTGCTGATAAGTCTGGGTTAATACTATGCAAGTCTTCTTATGCGAGAATGGAGTGATATTTTGCTAATTCCTGTTGTATTTTCCTTTTGCCTTCTTCAGAGACTCATGAAATTCTTGGCAGATTTATGATCTAGACTTAATTAATCACTACCCAGGGTATATGAGGAAAAAAGGGTATATGAGGTTCATGTAAGCCTTGCTCCATAAAAATCTAGCATAAATTTACATTTTAATGTTCAAACTCACAATGGGCAGAAGCTCAGGAATTTTGAAAGGGCAAATGATCCCACCCAACTCCATGAGGCCACAGTTCTCCACTTGTTTTTGCAACTTTTTGGTTTTATCTCAAAGATTAAAATGGCAGAGCAAGCAATACCTCTTTCGCTAACACTATAAAGAGGAGTTATATTATAGTTTTCTAGTATAGTCACATGACGGTTAAATCTGTGCAAAAAATCAAATATGATGAGAATTTCTTAATTCAACAATGACCTCTTTTAATGTCAAGGTGAAGCAAGAACTGGAAAGTCAGCCAGAGTATTTAATATATCTTTTAAAAACCTTGAAGGGATGAAGGGGATTACTTGAAACAATGTTTGTGTAATCATGCGAGCAATTGGAGGAAGCCGGATGACAATCAAATATCCAAGACGGTTTGGATAATGATCTTGCAACAAACTTGCAAAAGATCTCATCATTTGCACGGGGAACCCAAATGGAGATAATCCTTTACAATCCATCAGAACTGTAATTTGAGGATTTTCACCATCATCCAAGTACACAACTCTCTGCTCTATCTGGGAAACTGAAGAAGCAACAAATAGTGATGTCAACAGTCTAATAGATGCATCAGAATGCTCAAATAATGAAAGTGAGAGGCAAGTTAGCTAATGAGAGAGGAGAGGCATAAATTATAGAAGTATGAATTCCATCTAGATATATATTAACATGCATGTATTAGCGGACAAGATGCTCAATATACATCCTGGCAATAAGCATACCTACCACAGGTGAGGTGATCCTTAGCAGCTCAAGTCATGTGCCAATCGCTAATGCACAAAATTATTATTATAGATATTATTATTGTTGTTGGTGTTGTTGTTGTGGTTGTTATTTTGCCCTAAAAACACGCATCATGCATGGCATCTACATACTGGGGGGTTTCTAAGAAATGCTAAGACTAAGAACCAAAGAGTTGGTGCACTTCAAATTCTTAGCAGCCTCATCAACTTTATGAGTAAGTGAATCATAAAAGAAAAAGCTAACACTTAACAGCATAACTTTAAAGTGTTTTACACATACTCGTATTATGTTGCATTGAAGGAATTCAAGAACCTTCCCGAAGCCTACAATTTTCTTTTTCACTTCAAAATTAACCTTTTCTTTTGTTTACTTTGTATCCAAATCAAGTCTCTTGTAAAGACAAATGAAACGTTATATAAAGCTAGACATTACTTCAAGAAGTAAAAATATTATCTTTAAACGGAAAAATATGAGCTTGACACAATAGGGTTTAGGGTTTAAAGTTTAGGGTAATTGCCTAAGCACTCAATGCGCGGCCCTCTTGAGTGGCGAATTAGGGAACTCAACATTTTATTACCCTCTAGGAATCAGGCAAATTTGCTTGTGGCCCTGTCAGGTAAATACCCCCGACTGACAAATCTACCTGCACAAACTTACTCTTCTGGGTTTCTCCTTGCTGGACATCCCCACTTCATAGAGATCGCGAAAGAGGAAACAACTGAGAGATTTAATTTGGATATTTAGGAGTTTAATTTCATTAAGATTCTATTACGACTTCTCTTAATTAGGATACTACCAAGCAAAAAGCCAGTCTCAGACCGGTGATCGCCCTTGCCTATTTTCTTGATTTTATTTATTTCACTATTTTTCTGAACAAGCCTATATGTACAAGGCTTTGGTCTAATTAGAAGATTTCTTTTGGCATAATATTGAATGTTCAGACAGCATACCTATGTCCTTCCCCCCCACTTCTCTCTCCCAATAGGCAGATTCTCTCCTCTCTTCCTGTCTTCTTCTTCTTCTCCTCTTCCTTCTCCTCTCTTCTTCTCCTTCTTCTCTTTCTCTACTGGTACTATCTCGCCCTTCCATATGACTATATCAGTGACATTTTTAGCTTTCGGTAACAAAACCAACTTAAGAAAAGGCTGTAAAGTTAAGTCAGCCTTTTGTTGATGTTTTCAACTTCACATTTGCAGTTGTAGATACATCCATACAATACAAGTTTGACAATGTATCCAGCTTCTCAAGCACCAATGATCCTGTTATGGGACCTATGTAACAGCTGACAATTCTCGATGCCGAGTGAACACTCAAGACTTAACACCATCATATTCCTTACCGTATATGAAACATTTAATAGTTCTTCAGATCATGAACATACATTCTTCTCATGGAGATTTTAGGTGTCAGAAGAAAGAATGATAAAATATACTCAGGCTACATCCCCCAGGAGGGAAACTTCTCAGAGACAAACTTTTTTGAGTCTATTAAGAGCCCTTCCCAAAGAGGGCGGGAATACAGCACATAGTAGAAGAACAATGATTTTTCAGTTTTATGCTCATTTGTTCTATTTGAAAAAAGTAACAATATCAAATGTAATGTTGTTGGGTAGTTTTGGAAAATATTTCTATGGGTGTACCTGACTGATACGAAAAGATAACAAAGGCCTCCTATACATATCCAGGACCTTTGGCCCTTCTCGGTGATTAATCAAAAGAGTATATATAAAGGGACAAAAGCATAGTCATACCCGACCTCCAGAAGGATAGATCTCTCTTATTTGGACGCGAATACTCCCCAAGAGCACCAAGCTGCATTGATGCCACCTAGGTAGCTCCTCAAGCTTGGTGCAAAGTCACAGTGTGGCCTATGGGGGGGATTATGGCCTTGGCTTGGACATGGACCGCATGGCTTGGTGGCAAAAGGTCAGAGAATTGTTCAAGTTCAAAGAGAAACGCCTAAACCTCTAAACCTGCCTTGAGGTAAGGACATAAATGCTAGTAATTAACCTGACAGGTAAGCAAGAGATGTGGCCTCTAGACATGTGGCATGCCCATCATGACTGCTTGGCCTCTAAGTGATGGCTACCGCAACTATAAATACTATTAATACAGTTACATCATCATCATCCTTGACTGAGGAAACTCACACCCTAGACTGCTTCTCTCTCTCATCTCCACCTCATGATGGTTATTGGCTACCACCATCAGTCAACATCTGAAAGTACTACTTCTCCAGCTGGACCTCTGTACTTTTGTACCTCCACAGGTAGCAAAACCTATGTTACCTCTGGAATGGAGAAGTCATTAAGGGACATAAATTTACCAGAGAGAAATGCGTACCAACAGCTTTGGCAAAGAGAGGTCGGTTATTGGATGTCATGTTGGAGCAAGCAAATCCTAGTCTGATAATGAGGCAAGGCCGTTGCTCCATATCATATCCATGCCAAAAGACCATATGCGACCAAGCCTCTAGCTCTGGTGGTGAAAGAAAAGTATATGTCTGCCTCCAAAAAATTGTCTTCTTAATTGATGATAGTGACCTTGAAAAGTCACCGTTTGCGGCAGCATAAAATCGACGAAGCTCGTTTTCATGAAACCTGTAGAGATATTTCCATGTCGTTTTTAACAAACTTTACCTTGAAGGCAAGATAAAATCGACAATCAAATGAGAATCAAGTCATTATAACAATCAGTATCTAGAAACCATGAAGATTTACTGTTGATAATTAGAAATCAGACATGCATGCGCGCACGCATGCACACGAAGAACTAGGCAACATAGAGCTCCTAAGAATCCAAATATAGAAAGGGAAAAAAAGTAAAAAGAGACTCAATTTAAATGGTAATGGTTACCTGTCTGGTAAAGTAATGCCCTGCTTTTCAAGCTCATTGCAGAGTTTTTGCAACCAATTTTCAGCAACCACACTTCTAGAGACTTCATCACAAGATCTGGCAAGCGAAACAAGCCAATTATGACTTAAGCACAATATTTTACACAAGACCTCTAAGCACGACAAAATGGCCATGCAAGGATTGTAAAGAGGGAAATTAGGCTAGAAAATTCAATGACTGAAGCACAAGACCCTAGCAACCCTGGAAGATGATGTACAGGATATTTGCATGCACCAAATAAGTGGGTGAGAACCAGTTCAACATAAACAAAAAGAAGAAAAAATAAAATAAAATCCAAGTCTTCTTAGTTCGACCCTAAATGAAACTTCCAACCCAACTTACACTAACCATATTAACTCCACAAAGAAGAAACACAAGACTGTCCGTAGCACCACCTTCCTCCCTTCTCTTTTGGAGCAACATTTTATAATTGAGGGTGGCCATGACTTCAAAAAACTAGATAAGAATAAAAATATAGCTGGTGTACAGGGAATGCAAGTCATCAAAGTGTTTGTTAAATAGGCAGCAAGAGAAGCAGATTACTTATTTAAAGATGAAAATTTAAAGGCTTCATTGGGCAAATCAGCCAAAACTTAAGGTTGCATAAATAGTAGAGTAGTGTAACATGCAGTTAGCAATGGATTAACAACCTTGGTTAGCTAGCATTACCAGAAAATGCTAATACTACAGGGATTTACGTTTTGAAATGAACGTTTCAAAACAGTGAATTTAGTAATCCAAAGCAATCCAAAGATTTTTTCTATTTACAAAGAGATTGGAGTTTTGGCATAACAATATGCAAAAATTTAAAAATAAATAATAAAAAAAGCGCCATAATGCACCTAGAAATGTGGTTTTGCCAGATTATTTTGAAGAAATAATAGACTAAATAATGGGATATTTAGTACCATATGTTTGGTCCCATTCCTCATGCTGGAACAATCCTCATTCCAGTGATCATAGGGCTTAACCATCAACATCGACCCAAGTCTTGGTCACACTCACAAAGCAATACAAAAACTTCTAACCACTATTCTTTTTGCTCTCCTTTTTTTACTTAATGAACAAAAAATTCATGTTGTTGAATATCAAAAACAACATAATACAGATAAAATAATAATTACATAAAGAATACATTCCCCAAACCATTACTAACATTGGTAGTTTCTGTAATGAAACTGAAGCCACTACCAATTACCTTGTCTCTGAAGTTGACAATTTGGAAGATGGCTCCTGTTGTGACTCAGAATATGCTTGAGGTTCATGTAAATTGTCCAAATTTTCTGCTGTACAAGCTGATTGATTAGAGAAAATTGTCGCAATTGTGAGGACTAGTAATGGCCTTGATAAAGTCTAGCAGGATAAAAAAAAAAACGTATCACTACAATGAAATTCACATGACTAAATAATGTTGAATGGGAACAAGAAACAGAGAACCAAAGAAAGAGAACCATGAATACTACTAATGACTAACACAAGGATGATTATGCGTGTTGCAATGGAACCAAGGATCCTCAAATCCTGAAAGCAGTTCAGAATTTATATTTATCTCACAATTCTAAGACAAAGAAATTTTTTTTTTTTCAAAAAAAATATGAAGAAAACAGTGTTGATGCATGATGTTTGTTGATGTCACATTTAGTAGTGTGAAAAGATCCTCCCAAGGGCAAAGGTATCCAGTAACATCATAGACCATAATACCATATCAATCAGAGGATGCATCAAAAGGATGATGCGAACAACCAGCCAAGATTGGATGAAGAGGCGAGTACAATGGAAAATTATATGCTGAGTGCAGAGGTGCCATCAGCCTATAGACAAAATTAGTCAAGTAAATAATAAGTCAGCATGTGCTAACATATTTATTCTCCTCTTCTGAATAAACATGGTTAGATATGCAAGGTTGTATCTTTTAGTGAAAACTTAGAATCATCTCTAGATGTACAATGGAAGTCAATATGTGCAACAAAATATTTCTTCCCCTTTAAATCATGGAGTTTCATGGATGGAACCCTTATCTTTTAGGACCAACTTAGAATTTCTAAACATCCAATGGAAGTCATATCTATTATGTGGAATAACATATTTCTTCTTCCCTTCTAAATCAACATGGAAATTTACATCGTGATCTTATGTTTTCGAGGCAACTCTGAATATCTGATGTCCAAATTAGGCAATCATGCCCATACCAGTCTCCTTATGATATAAAGTCCAAAGTCACAATAACATGAAAACTACAACTATAAGATATCCATTGTACAAATCAGAGATAAACACCACATAGAAGAACAGAATGGCCATGCATATGACTATAAAACTATGGCATGACTATAAAACTAACCTGCATGTATTCAATCAAAATTTTGAAGGGAGCCCATGCCTCGATCCACTTAAATGGTGGATAACAGAGAACTTGCAATGCCTGAAGGCCACACCAAACTGCCGGACACTTGGTCCTTGAGTACCTCCTTACAATCTCAAGGGATACCGTTTTTACTATGAAGATTCCCATATCACCAGCGTCTGCACTTCCAAATAAACCTTGCTTCATTGAAGTGATACATTTTGAAGCCTTCTGAGAGAGACCTTTCGAGGTGGAAGCAATTAAACAATCGGCAGATTGCTTTTTAGTGGTGATGGCCTTCAGTTCAAACTTCTTACTTGAATGAAACATACACAATAAGTTTCCCATTGGGCTGGTTGGAAATGCTCCTTATCACGTTGTGACATACACTATCGAGTAGTTGAGGCGAAAACCAAAACCCATGTATAGAAGGCACGCCAACTTTGTTTGACCAACAACCTGAAAGCAACACCACAAGCACAAAAACCAGATAAATATTGGGAGCAAGCGCAAACACGCATGAAGGCAACTTTAGGAGAAGCTATTCAGTGAGTTGAATTTGATTTAGTGTATTCAACTAATACATGTACATTATGTGCTCTTATTTTAGGGTAATGACACTATATTATGATAACAACTCCTGCATATAAGCATAACACAACCTTAAAAGAGTAGATGGCATGCATACATAATTTAGGCACAACACATCACCATGATGCTAACGTAGTTTTCTTGAACCCGGCCCACCAAATAATTTCACCAACAGCAGCGTGATGCTCAAGCCAAAAAAAGGAAAATCTTCTTCAAAATTTGAAATGCATGAACAATAAGAATAAAACATCAATCCGCATGCAACCCGGTTAAGAACCGTGCTTGAGCATGTTTTATTGCATATTCACAAGTGTGACCAAACCTATATGTAGCCCACTACACTTGTTGTTATATACATATGTACATATAACAATATATATATAGGTTGCAATAAAGAAGAAAGAAGAAATGACTTTTCTTTGGTTGGAAAGTATCTCATTCCATATTGGAAGTTTACAAAATTTTCCTTTAGTTAATAAATAGATGCCTTTTAGTCATGTTGTATTTATTAAATACAAAAAGGAGTAGTAATCATGTGTGCTACAGTGTGTAGCATTGGAGCGTGTGCGGGCAATGGGCACAATGTGGCCCATTGTTGGCGTTTTAGTGGCGCACTTAGCATTTGGACATTTGGCATGTGCGATTGCGATTGCAATTGCGATCTAATAGTAGATATATTTTAGTCAGTAACAGGGAGAAGTACTGGATGATTAGTCCTTTCGAACTGTTAAAAACAGTTTAATTTTTGAAAATTAGCAATATATTTTCTAACTGTTAAAATCAGTTTAAATTTGAAACTAACAGTCATGACTGTTCATGATAACAGCCATTAACTGCCATTAATGAAGGGATGTAACCCTTCAAGTGTGTTCGTATGTGTTCTATGAATGCATCATTTGACAGATATTTTTCACACAGATAACTCGTATTATACTTCAGACATCATTTGAGAAATTCGGGAATTCTCCATAATTGCTATCTGTAGATCCCGAGGTTTTGTTGTATCTTGGAGGCGATTTGTCAGAAACCCGACTGCAAACTCTCTTAGAGTGGGGGCAATCGTATTAAAGAAAACGATTCACCATGCCTCAAAACCTCAAGTTTTCTTGCTTCTTCTTTCATTTTATTATTTTTCGCAACAATTTTATGAAAATTTTCGATATGGAAGGAGGTTCTGCTTTTCAAGTCATGAATCAAGATTTTGTGAAGTTAGACAAGTTTGATGAAACCAATTTCACTCGCTGGCAGGATAAAATGAAATTTCTGCTTATTGCATTGAAGATCTTTTATGTTTTGGATCCGTATCTGTAGACGCTTCTTGAACCAAATCCTACAGATACAGAGGCAGTAAAGGCAGAAAGAAAGAAAAAAACGGGAGGAGGATGAACTAGTTTGTAGGGGGCATATTCTGAACACTTTGTCAGATCGGTTGTATGATCTTTTCACTACGACAAAGTTGCCGAAAGAAATCTGGAATGCTTTGGAAGCAAAATACAAAACAGAAAAAATAGGTATGGATAAATTTATCATTCTGAAGTATTTTGAATTTCGTATGGTGGATGATATTTTCGTTCTTGATCAAGTTCATGAAGTACAAATCTTGGTCAATATATTCTGTGATCTCAACATTAAAATTCCTGAGTCATTCCAAGTGGGTGCTATCATTGCGAAATTGCCACCCAATTAGAATGATTACAGGAAGAAGCTTCTGCATATGACTGAAGATCTCACTTTAGAGCAATTCGGAAAACATTTACGGATTGAAGAAGAAAGTCGAATTCGTGATGGTTTACATCTTAATTCTAAAGTGAATGTTAACAATGTTGATAAAGGAACTAGTAAGACATAGAAATATCTTAAGGTGAATAAAAAAGGAAAAGATTTCAAAAATAGTAACTTTAAAAATCCCGACAAAGATAAGAAGAACATGTCATGCTTCAATTGTGAAAAAAAGGGCCACTATATTCGTGAATGTCGGTTCTTGAAGAAACAGAAAATCAAAAATGGTAGCAATTCCAATACTGCAAATGTTGTTGAAGAAATCATTGCTATAGTTTCTGAAATGCGAATTGGAATGCTTACTAAACTGCATATGGCGGCTGTGGCTAATTATTCTGACTGGTGATTTGACTCCAGTGCAACCGTGCATGTATGCAATGAAAAAGCGCAGTTCAAAAACTATGTGGAAACAACAATGCTGCTAAAGTTATGGGAAAGGGGAATATAGAGCTTCAATTCACTTCGGGAAAGAAGTTGATCCTAACTGATGTTTTCCATATCCCAGAAATTAAGAGAAATCTTGTGTCTGCAAATCTGTTGTGTAAAAAGGGAATTAAGGCCGTTCTAGAAGTTGATAAGTTAATTATGTCAAAGAGTGGTGTGTTTATTGGAAAGGGGTACTCTTGTGCTGGAATGTTCAATTAAGTATCAATAATACATCTTCTTCTTATACATCTTATTATTCTTGTGGTGTTGATTTTTCTTCTTTATGGCATGATCGTTTAGCACATTTAAATTATAAATATTTGAAATATATGTTTAAAAATGGTTTAATTTCATATAAACATGATGATCATGCAAAGTGTGAAATTTGTGTACAAACAAATATAACAAAGAAACCATTCCCAAAAGCAGAAAGAGATTCACAACTTTTAGAACTTATTCATTTTGATATTTGTGAATTAAATGGTGCCTTAACTAGAGGGGGTAAAAGATATTTTATAACTTTTATACATGATTTTTTTAGATACCCGCATGTGTATTTAATGAGAATTAAAGACAAGATTTTTGATATGATTAAGCGCTTTAAATCAGAAGTAGAAAATCAAAAGGAAAAGAAAATTAAAACTATTCGAACTGATAGAGGTAGAGAATATTTTCCTAAAGAATTTTCTACTTTTTGTGAAGAACATGGAATTGTACACTAAATGACTGCACCTTATACCTCACAACAAAATAGTTTAGCCGAAAAAAAGAATAAGACACTTGTAAATATGGTTAATGCCATGATGTTAAAAGTATAATTGCCTTATAATCTTTGAGGAGAGGCAATTCTCACAGCATGTCATGTGCATAATAGAGTCCCATCCCGAAAAATACATGTGTCTCCATACGAATTATAGAATAGTCGAAAACCAAATCTACAATATCTTAGAGTGTGGGGTGTCTAGCCTTTTATAGGGTTATTGACCCCAAAAGAACTAAATTAGGACCAAGAGCAATCAAAAGTGTATTTATAGGTTATGCTGAAAATTCTAAGGCATACAGATTATTAGACTTGAGTTCTAATGTCATAGTAGAATCTAGAGATGTCAAATTTTTTGAAAATAAATTCAACTCTGATTCAGGTGCTTCAAAGCCTATAAAAACACAATTTTTTGACTCTAGTTCTGGTGTTGCTCTTAATAATGATAAAAGAAGTCGTTCTGACTCACAACTATAACCTAGAAAAAGTAAAAGAATGAGAAAGGAAAATAACTTGGGTCCTGATTTTATTTCATCGCAAGCTATAGTCTTTCTTGTTAAATGAGCTAGAGATGTTCTTAATAAGATACCTATTGTTTTTACCTTGGACGATGATCCTAAAACATTTGAGGAAGCCATGTCTTCTACAGATGTAGCTTTTTGTAAACAAGCTATAAATGGCGAAATGGACTCAATATTATCCAATAATACTTGGGTACTAGTGGATCTACTTCCAGGACCAAAGCCTATAGGCTGTAAATGGGTATTTAGAAAAAAAAACCATAGCGATGGATCAATTCAGACTTTCAAAGCAAGATTAGTGGCCAAAGGTTTTAGACAAAAAGAAGGCATAGATTATTTTGACACTTATGCACCCGTTACAAGAATCACATCTATTCGTGTTCTTTTTGCACTTACATCTTTATATGATTTGTGTATGCATTAGATGGATGTAAAAATAGCCTTTTTGAATGGTGATTTAAATGAAGAAATTTATATGAAACTAGGGCTGCACAAAAAACTGAAAAAATCAATAATCCGGTCCGGTCCGATCCGTACGGTTCGGTCCGGTTTTTATTTTTCATGACTCGGTTCCGGATTAAAAATTTTAAAATCCGTTCTGAATGGTCCGGTTCTCGGTTCTGGATTAATCTCACGGTTTCGAACTGGACCAGATCTACTTAATATTAAGTTTTTTTAATATATATATATATATATTGATGATTTGAGCTGTTTATTTTATTGTTCTTAATATATATATTATTACTGTAAAAAATTAAATTGATCAGATATCGTTAATTGGCTTAACAAATCACGTTTGTGTTAATAAAATAAAACTGTGATGTCTATTTATTATCACAAATGTGATTTGTTTTTGTAGTTAAAGATATCCGATTAATTTAATTTTTTATAATAATAATATATAAATTAAGAACAATAAAATAAACTGTTTAGATCATGAAAATGTATTTATTTTGGTTGGAACCGTTAACCAAACCATGTTTGATCAGTTATCACGGATCGGTTCCGGTCCGGTTCCGTTACTTGAACGGTTCGGACACGGTTCCAAAAAATCTGAAACTGTTATGAACGGTCCGGTTCTTGATTTTTTGAAAAATCGGTCCAATTCGGACCGTGTGCACCCCTATATAGAACAATCAGAAGGGTTTATTCTACCTGAAAATGAAAAGAAAGTCTGCAAATTAATTAAATCATTATATGTATTAAAACATGCACCAAAATAATGGCATAAAAAGTTTGATTCTATTATCTTATCTAATGGTTTCAAACATAATAGTGCCGATAAGTGTATTTATTCTAAATTTACAAGTGAGTATAGTGTTATCAATTGTCATTATGTTGATGACTTGCTAATTTTAGAACTAACATGAAATGTGTATACTAAAAAGTATCTTATTTCTATGTTTAAGATGAAAGATCTTAACGAAGTAAATACTAATCTGAGTATTAAGGTGAAAAAGCATATCGAGGGTGATACATTGTGTCAATCCCATTATATTGAGAATATACTTCAAAAATTCAATCATCTTGGAATTAAAGAAACAAATACACTTTATGATTCTAGCATTAAATTAAACAAAAATTCTGGAAGAGTAATAGCACAGCTCGAGTATGCTAGTGCAATTGGTAGCATGATGTATGCCATGCATTGTACCAGGCCAGATATAGCATTTGCAGTATGTAGACTTTCTAGGTTTACGAGTAATCAAAGTATAGAGCATTAGAAAGCTATCGGGAGAGTTTTTGGATATTTAAAGAAAATAAGTTTATGACTCTTTTATTCCAGATTTCCAGCTGTACTAGGGGGATACTCAGATGTTATGTGGATAACTAGCGCGAGTGATAATAACTAATAAGTCCACATCTGGTTGGATATTTACCTTTAGGGATAGAGCTGTTTCTTGGGCATCAAAGAAACAGACATGTATTTCACATTTCACAATGGAATCAGAATTTATCACATTAGCAGCAACAGGCAAAGAGGCAGAATGGCTCAGGAACATGTTGTTAGATATAAAGTTGTGGCCACAACCAATACCAGCCATTTCCTTACACTGTGACGGTGAAACTACAATGTCTAAAGCATACAGTAATTTGTATAATGAAAAATCTAAACACATTAATCTAAGACATGAATATGTTAGACGATTAATTATAGAAGGAATCATAACAATTGTCTACGTAAGGTCAAGTAATAACTTAGCTGGCCCTTTTACGAAAGGATTGTCTCGAGAATTGGTAAGAGTAACATCCATTAGAATGGGACTAAAGCCCTTCTTAAAAATCACTAGTAATAGAAACCCAATCTTGCCTCGTTATGATATAAAGAAAAGGTTTAACGGGTAACAAGTTACTAATATGTGATTAGTGTGGCACTGAAATACAATGTCTCATTCAAGAGGGATTAGTGCTAACCGTTACGACTATAAAGAATGAGTTTCACTCTTAATAAAGTTCAAAATTTCAAAAAAAAAAATGTCTTTGTAACAGGGATATTAAAAGGAACTTCACCTATATGGACATAGAAGTGGTGCCGCTTCTAACAAGAGTCAGGGTATACTTTTGTAAATGTTCATGAAACTAGGATGTAGCACACAACCATAACAGTGCTAAACTTAGATTGAATTTCTCAATAAAATTAGATATTTTCGTGTGTATTAATTTTTATTCTAAGGCATAAGAGTTTCGGTTTAAGCTAAGGCCACCATTAACTTTCTTAGAGTTCTGAAATAATTACATTAAATGAAGGTTTAAATCGAGAGATTTCTTCTCCTATGCATGAATATATCGTTGTTATTGATAACGCGTTCTATATTACAACCTAGTGATGGATTGTTATATACATATGTATATATAACAATACATAAATATATATATATATATATGTAAAAATAAATTGCAATAAAGAAGGAAGAAAAAATGACTCTTCTTTGATTGGAAAGTTTCTCATCCCACATTAAAAGTTTACAAAACTTTCATTTAGTTAATAAATAGATGCCTTTTAGTCATGTTGTATTTATTAAATACAAAAAGTAGTAATCCTGTGTGCTACAATGCATAGCACTGGAGCACGCGCGTGGCGTAGGTAATGGGCGCAATGTGACGCATTGTTCGTGTTTTAGTAGCGCACTTGGACACTTGGCACGTACGATCGCGATTGCGATTGCGATCTAATGTTGGATATATTTTAGTCACTAACAGTGAGAAGTACTGGATGATTACCCCTTTCAAAAAGTTAAAAACAATTTAATTTTTGAAAATTAACAGTTTATTTTCTGACTGTTAAAATCAGTTTAAATTTGAAATTAACAGTCATGACTGTTTATGATAAGAGTCATTAACTGCCATTAATGAAGGGATGTAACCCTTCAAGTGTGTTCATATGTGTTCTATAAAGGCATCATCTGACAGATATTTTTCACACATATAATTCGTATTATCCTTCGGACATTATTTGAGAAATTCGGAAATTCTCCAGAATTGTTATCCGTAGATCCCGAGATTTTGTTGTATCTTAGAGGTGATTTGCCAGAAACCCGACAGCAAACTCTCTTAGAGTGGGGGCAAAAATTGTCTTAAAGAAAACGATTCATCGTAACTCAAAACGTCAAGTTTTCTAATTTCTTCTTTCATTTTATTATTTTTTGCAACACTTGTGAAAATGCAGTAATTTATGCCATATAATATGTACTGTCTCTAAAATTTTTGTTGTTCTCATGTTTTGAATTCTCCTCAAGTTATGGGGGGGAAATTAGAAGACAATAAAACTGCTTAACATAAGCGCGGTTCTACGATTTAATGAGTATGTACGTACGACGAATTGTTTTTTTTTTTTTTTTGAAAACCCAGAGGCCCAAAATAGAGGGGTAGAATAAGAACTTAATTTCAGGGCTTGGCTCAAAGTCGGCGCTGATTTCGAGCTAAAAAAAGAGGTTAATCAAATATACGTTCTTAAAACAAAAATAAATAAACATTGATTTGTGCTATTCAAACCAATAGAACGAAAGAAAGAAATGCGTGCTATTCAAACCAATAGAACGAAAGCAAGAAATACGTGTTATTACCTTAACTGAAGCTCTGCGCCTTATTAATCTGCGAAACCGACAAAACAAAAAAGAGAGTAGAAAAACACTTGACTGATTTCGATGTTTTAGAATCGATGTAAGCGTTCTTTACAGGATGAATCAAGAACGAAGGTGGGGTGGGGATTAAGGTTTGGGTTAGAGAGAGAATGGTCACGAAGGTTGTGAAGAGAATACGCGAAGAGAGGGCTCCTCCTTGAATGACGATGTTGAGAAAGACAGAGAAGATGGGGTTCCTGTGATCACAGCATGAGCTCCGAGCCCAAAATCATTTTAATTAGGTCTCGAAATTTTATTGAAAAATCATTTATTATGTTGACGTACATAATTTTCATAAAAAATCATATTAATAAAAAATTAGTAACCATGATATAGATAATTTGTTTGACTATTTATTTTTAAAATATTTAGCTAATTAAATTTTTTAAAACAAACATATTCTAATTAGATAAATAATAATTGTCGATTGATCTAATTTTTTACAATAATTATCCACTTAATAAATTCAAAATAATTGATGGTGTTCTTTTTTCATCTGATCATCATGAGTCACTTTCAATACTTAAAAAGAATCAGCACCTCGTTAAAAAGTGTGCTGGATCACTTCCAGCGTAACTTCTCCGACGAACAAATCAGTTGGGTTTTAAAAAATTCTCTCAAGCAAATGTATTTCAGTTATTAAATGTACATTTCTACTGGTAAAGTGTTCTTTATAACGACCCATGACGACACGCATACCACGTGTAATTTGATTATAACCATATCATAATTGTTTTGACCTTTTTTAAACCGCGACGTACATAACACTCGCCTGTCTTAACCAGACGGAGTAAACTCATAAATATCCTGCTGACCACTTATGATTGACTAGTCGTAGACTTGTTCGGCATATTAGACCTAACATATAGAATTGATATCTCCGGACTGCCCATTTGGAGAGCTTAGGTCACTTCTTTACCATATTCGAATTCTTATATTCCTATCAATAGTCCCGTATTTCTGATTATAATTCCAACTGATCGGAAATATCTGTTTTTGATAGGATCTGATGACCCGTCAATAGCCCTTATTTTTGGAACAATAACGGACATTCTTATGCCGATTTAGTAATCAATCACCTCATACAGTTGTCAACAAGGAATTTTGGGGATTCCCGACTAACACCGCGTCCTAACAGTTCCCGAGAAATAGCATTTAAACCTCTCTAATGCATGCAAAGAGTCTTAACGTCTCTGAAGAAGAGAGAAAAAGAATTACAGCTGTCCAGTCCTATGAGGATAGAAGTTGGTCGACCTTAGTTACTCCTGACAATCTAAATGGGTATCTAAAAGGCCCTGAACCTTCTTTCCTTGTCTTAACATTATTTCGCAGTGAAGAGGTCAGGGAAGGTTTTAAGAGGGAAGGTGATCTTTCTAGCTTTCATCACACGAGCCCTTTATCTATTGAGGTTACCGGCATTTACAACTGATCTGATGGTATTTCTATGTGCAGGAAAGATGAGCCGAGTAGACAAAGAGGTTTAGAAAAAGTTGAAGGAATTGAAAGAGAAAAAACTTGCCCAAGGCACGGGTAGTTCATCCGCACCACCTCCAAAAAGGCCCAAGGTTTCTGTTTTCAAACACAAACGACTGCCCAAAGACCTTGATGTCTCTACGTTTAAAGAGTTTACCCCTGGCGTGGTGACAACGAATACTGTCGGTGGAACGAAGGACAAATATGTCAACACAAGCTCGTCTGACCAGCAAACTGTTTTCGATGATCTTGATAGGATTCCCATAGTCGATCGTCACAAAATGAAAGAGGTCATCACTCCACCTTCAGCTACCAAGAAGTCAGTCTCTGCTTCTCCTTCCTTCTCTGTTTTCATCGAAGGGGACTCTGGGCTCAAGATGATCATAGAATCAATACCCCCTGGCGATAAGGATGCCATGGACGCTCTGTCAGTTAACGTCGTGGCTAATCGATTTCACTAAGAGGCCGCTCTGTCAGTCAACCTCTGTTTGAAGGCGATTGCTCTAGGTCACCACGCCGTTCTGAGAATGCAGAAGTACTTCTCTTCCTTTCAGGCGTCTGAGAAGAAGCCAATCTCTGCTGGTCAGAATATTACCCTTTTCAAGGAGGACAATTCTCGCCTGAAGACTGAGCCTCAGAAGGTGAGAGATTTGATAGATGGGTTGAATCGAGCAAAGAAAGAAGCCTTTACTGAAATGGGGGTCCAGTAAAGCCAAATTCGTGACCTCCAGTTAGAGTACAATGCCCTGGCAGAGTCTGTTGCGGTGGAGAAGGCCGCAGCTGTGGAGGACTTCAAAAGATCTAAGGAGATGGAGGCATTAGTGACCAGCTGGATTGCGGAGCACATGGAATCCCTGGAGGTGAGAGTCCAGTTAGCCGAGCAACACGACAATAGATTTGAGACCTTTCGTGCTATGGCGCAGAATGCCTTTCCTGGTCAGAATTTCTCTATGATCGAGGCAGACGAAGATGATACTTCCCTGATTAGCTCTCTAGTGGAGGATGATGCCGGTAAAGACATACAGTCCGGTCATGCCGATCCTTAGATGATTGCTCTCTCTCTTTCTTTTATGTTAGAAAAACTCTGTTATTGCTTTTGAAACTTGGTGATGATTTTTTTTTTTTTTCAGCGCTTACTCCTGAAACTTTATTACGTTTTTGTTGCTAATTTTTTTTAAAACATTTTGAGAAGGTAAGTACTTATGATTAAAAGGTGGTTGTTTGCAATACTTTGCCTGTATTATATGCATTTTACCTCTCATTACCTTTGGTTATTGGGATGCATATCCATCTTGAATACTTGTCCATTTGTTGATTACGGTAACTAACTGCCTATCCCATAATATGCGTGTTATCTTAGTTTATAATTATGGATGCTTCTCTAACCAACCACTAGTCGTTTTGTTGTTTGATAGCTAATTCCCAGTAGATAGCTGGTCATGGTGCGATCTGCTCAGTTCTTTGACCTTTAGGTCCAAGCTTCCCGTATAGGTAGTTGATCATCATGTGACATGCTCAACCCTCTTACCCTTAGGTCTAGGCTTCCCTTGTAGATAGCTAATCATCATGTGACCTGCTCAACGTGTTTTTTGATCAAACTTAATATCGCCATTAAATAAGACACTTTGATATTCATTCAAAATGGAAGTATACTCGTACAATTCTTATTCAATCGGAAATCGCTATTCAGTTCTCCATCTGTTAACAAAAAGGAAAAGAAAAACTTCCTTCATTTTCGCGAATAATACCTCTTTAGGTGTTCAGCATTCCAGGGATGTACTAACTCCTCTCTATTCATTGTTTATAGCTTATAAGTTCCTGCACCGCATCTGAGCTTCACCACATAGGGTCCTTCCCAATTAGCTCTCAGCTCCCTTTTCGAGGGGTTCTTAGTGTTCAACAATACCCTTTTGAGCACCAGATTGCTTGGGCTGAACTTTTTTTCTTTCACATGAGAGTTGTAATACTTTCTAGCTTGTTCATGATACATCGCTGTTCTTACAGCTGCTCTATACCTGACTTCCTCTAGCAAGTTTAGCTATGCCCTGAGCTCCTGGTCATTCGTGTCCGGGTTAAAATATTCCACACTAGCAATGGTCAGCCCAATCTCCACTTGAGTTACTGCCTTGTGTCCGAAAGTAAGAGTGTATGGAGTTTCTCCCATTGCTGTTCGAATCGTGGTTCGATAAGCCCATAACACGTTAGGGAGCTCTTCCAACCATAGGCTCTTTGAGCGATCTAACTTAGTCTTGATGATCTTGAGTAATGTTCTATTTGTAACTTCTACCTACCCATTAGATTGGGAATGCGTTGGAGATGCGAAGTGCAGCTGTATGCCGAGTTCCTCGCAAAATCCCTTGAATTTGCAATTGCCAATTTGCTTACCGTTGTCGGTGACCAGGGACCTAGAGATTCCATATCGGTACACAATAGTTTTCCATACGAACTGAGTAATGTTTGCCTCGATTATCTTTGCCAATGGCTCTGCCTCTACCCACTTGGTAAATAATCGATTGTCATCACCAAGAATTTCATTTGTCTCTTTGCCACGGGTAATGGGCCGACCAAATCTAGTCCCCATTACGCGAAGGGTCATGAGCTGGTCAGCACTGTCATCTCAGCACGTGTTGTCTGATCATGTTTGCAAAGCGTTGACACTTTTCACATTTTCCTACAAACACTTTTGGGTGTGTCAGCAAAGTTGGCTAGTAATATCTTACACGGGCAATTTTTCTTGCCAATAACCTAGCAACAATGTGATTTCCACAAACTCCTTCATGAACCTCTTGGAGTACATATTAAGCTTCCTCTTCAGACACACACCACTGGTAGGGAGTTGAGATTCCCCTTCGATAAAGTGCTCTATCTAAAATGACATACTTTGCTGCCCTGATGAACTTAGCTTTCTGGCCTCCATCTTTTCCTTTAGTAGTTAACCTGTTTCAAGATCTCGCATAATCGGCTTAGCCCAAGGTATGGTTCTGACCTCCATAACTCCTCCCTTATCGCCCATATTGGTTACGCTAAGGTGATCTGCAACTTCTGTAATAACCCCTTTTTTGTCGAGAATGCTTCTGAAGATGCTAGTTGTGCCAACTAGTCAGCCTCTTGGTTATTTTTCCATGATACTTGTGAGAGAGTTACATGTTGGAATTTTTTGAGCAAACCATCCACTAACTTCTTGTACTCCTTGAGCCGGTCTCTCTTTACTTCGCACACTTCTTTCGTTTGATTCACAACTAATTGAGAGCCGATATTGATCAAGATTCGGTTAGCACCACACGCTCTTACCACTATGAGCCCCCACAATAAGGCTTCGCACTCGGCTTCATTAGCGGTCACTAAAAAGTTGAGTCGGACCGCATACCTGATTTGATCTCCATACGGGGATGTGAGGATTAAACCTATTCCTTCAACCTTTTTTTCATGCGAACCCATCGATATCGAGTACCCATATCTTTTCCTGGTCAGACTGTGGGCTATCGTTTGACCATGCACTTCGTGGTCTGTACTGTATGTCAAATTGGCTCAACTCAATTGCCCACTGCATCAGACTTCCTAAAGCTTCGAGCTTTTGTAGAACCTTTCGGAGCGAATGGTCAGTGAAAAGGACAATGGTGCTTGCCTGGAAGTAAGGTCTGAGCTTCTTGGATGTTACGACGAGGGCAAAAACTAATTTCTCCATATTATGGTACCTGCCTTCTGGTCCTCGAAAAGCTTTACTGGCATAGTACACCGATCTTTGCAATCCTTGGCCTACCCTGATTAATGCTGAGCTGACTGTTGTTGTAGACACCGCCAAGTATAAATACAGTTCTTCGTGTGGGACGGGATTTGAGAGGAGTAGGGGTTTGGTTAAATACTCCTTTAAGTTCATAAAAAGCTTGTTGGCACTATTCTGCCTAGGGAAAGGCTTTCTTGAGAATCTTGAAGAATGGTAGGCATTTATTAGTGGTTCTTGACACAAAGCAATTCAGCACTGCTACTCTCTCGGCAAACCTTTGCACATCTTTAACACTTTTGGGGGGTTTCATGTCCAGGATAGCCTCAATTTTGTCCGGATTAGCCTCTATCCCACGCTGGCTGACCATGAACCCCAGAGACTTTCCTGACGATGCGCCAAAAGCACATTTGGCAGGGTTAAGTTTCATGTTGTACTATTGAAGGATAGAAAATACTTCGGGCAGGTTAACCTTGTGCTACTTAACCTTTTTGCTCTTTACCAACATATCATCAACATAAACCTCCACATTCTTATCGATATGTCGTTCAAACATTGCATTGACCAATCATTGGTATGTAGCACTAGCATTCTTGAGTCCAAATGGCATTGCTCTATAACAAAATAAACCTCGGGGTGTAATGAAGGCTGTTTTCTCCTAATCGAGCACGTGCATTAATATCTTGTTGTAATCGACAAATGCATCCATGAAGCTTAATAGCTCATGACCTACGGTCGAACCAATGAGAAGATCAATTCGTGGAAGGGGGTAACTGTCCTTGGGGCAAGTTTTGTTTAGGTCGGTGAAATCGACACACATTCTTCATTTTTTGTTTACCCTTTTGACCAATACCACGTTGGCTAGCCATTTTGGATACTTGATTTCTCTGATAAAGCCCGCGGCCTTTAGCTTGGACACTTTCTCCTTGATAACCTCATTTTGTTTTTGAGCAAAAACTCTCTGTTTCTGCCAAATCAGTTTGAAATTTGGGTCGAAATTCAAGCAGTGGACCATAACGGCGGGGTCAATGCTTGGCATGTCTTTATGCGACCAGGCAAAGACCTTCTTATGCTTTGATAAGAATTGGCTGAGCTGCCGCTTGAGTTTATTGGGTAGTTGAGCTCCGATTTTCAATGTTCTCGTCTGATCAGAATCATCGATTGGGATATCTTCCAAATCCTCTACTGGTTCTCCCCTACAGATACCTTGCTCATCCTGGACTTCAATTTCTTCGATACTCAGGCCCTTCCATGGTGGTGTATTCCCATAATGAGGTAACATAACACTCACGAGTTGACTTCTAATCGCCTCGGTAATAGTATTCCCTGATTAGTGGCGAATTTAAGCAATAGGTGATACGTGGAAGTTACTGCGCGGAACTGGTTGAGTGCTGTTCGGTCCAGTATGATGTTATATGTAGACGAGCTGTCGATGACCAGGAATGTTAAGAGTTTTGAGAGTTTTATTCGATCGTCATCTATGGTCACAGACAAATGAATTGACCCCAGAGGGTACATCTTATCCACGACAAAGCTGACTAGAGAAGAAACCATGGGCTGAGGTTTATTTCGGCCGATATCCATTTGGTCGAATGCATTAGACAACAAGATGTTCGTCGAGCTGCCATTATCTACTAAAATTCGCCTGACCACGTGGTTACCGACCAACATGCTAATTACCAATGGGTCATCATGGGGTTGTTGAATGCCTCGATAATCCTCATTAGGAAATGAAATGGCAAACTTTGCCGAATTGAAATTCTCCGATATGGGATCTTGATCATACGATTTTTCTTGATCATCTTGTAGCCTTTTGGTGTGGGCCTTTCTGGCTGACTTTGAGGTCCCCCTTCTACAAATCCTCCTATGACTGTTCTGATCTCAAGGTGCGACTGGTCACGCCGTTCAGGGCTTCTGTCGGTTCGACGCTGGTCAGGATTTCTAGGTTCTCAACCGCGCGCTGGCCATTCATGGGCCTGGAAACGATCAAGCTTCCCATCTTTGATTAGCTTTTCTATCTCATATTTTATGTCAAAACATTCTTCGGTATCATGGCCATGATCCTTATGGAAGCGGCAATACCTATTCTTAGATCACTTCTCAATTGGTGTTTTTAGCTTTGCTGGCCATCGTAGGTCTAGGTCTCTCTTAACATAAAATAAGACTTGCTTGAGAGGCATAGTGTGGGGAGTATAACATCGGTACTTTGCGTCATTTATCCATTTAGAGTACAGATCGAAATTCCACTCCTTGATTAGGTTAGGATATCCTTGTGAGTTGTTTTGATCTGGCTCACTCTTCCTCTTTTTCGTTTTGTTCAGCCTCTTCGAAGGCTTGGCACGCTTGGTGTCCATCGCGCCTTCAGCATTCATGTGATTTTGAGCTTTGAGCATCAGTTCAGCCATATCGGTAGGTGGGGACTTGGACAATGAGAACAAGAAACGGGATGACAACAATCCCCACATAAATGCTGCCAAAGCGACCTTATCATCTACTTCATCTACTTGCAAGGCTTCGTGGTTAAACCTATTCACAAAATCCCTCTGGCTCTCTCCCTTGGCTTGCTTGATATTTAGGAGGAAGGTTGCCGGCTTGCGATGCCATTGACCTCCAATGAAATGACTTACGAGCAATTTACTCAATTGGGAAAATGAGCTAATGGTCTCAGGTTTGAGCTTGGTGAACCAAAGCCTAGCAAGACCTCCGGTTGGAAATGCTCTGCACATCACGGCTTCTGGCACGGCATGTAAGTACATCATTAATTTATAGGTGTCAAGGTGATCCGAAGGATATGAAGTTCCATTAAACATGTCGACCTGGGGCATTTTGAACTTGAGGGGCAGATGAGTGTCCAGAATGGCCGCCGCGAATAGTGATCCGATTTTGTGGATTAAATCCTCCAAGGTGGAGGGAGTTTTAGCTTTAATAGCCTCAATCATGTTATTGATTTGAGCTTTCACCTCTCAAATCTGTTCATCCCATGCCGTTAAGGCTTCTATGGGCTCTGGTCCTTCCCTATGACCATTGGGATCTTTCCTATGGTTTGGGGAGAGATTCGAGTTAACCTCCCCCATGACCTCTTCCCCACCTCCTCCTGGTGGTAAATTAGGAGCCACACTATCCCAATCTCCAGGATGCCTGTCGTCAAGGAGAACCAGTGGTCTTGGGGGTGGAGGATCCTGGTTATGACCCCTAAAGTGTTGTAAGAGTGTCTGATTTTGCTGGACCAACTTGAAGATTCCCTGAGCCAAATGCTGAAGCTGCTCTTGAATCGAATTAGGTTATTGTAAATCTTCTTGTTCCACTGCGGCTAGCAGTGGCCTCACTTGATTCACTTTCTCTGCGAGAGACCTCATTTGGATCATCCGAAAAATGGCACACCAAGGGAAGAACAAGATTCCCACAGACGACATCACACATGCCACGTGTAATTCGGTTGTAGCCATATCGTGATTGTTTTGGCCTCTTCCTAGACGCACGGTGCATGACACTTGCCCGTCTTGACCAAATGGAGTAAACTCATAAATATCTTGCGGGTGACATATGGATGACCAGTCGTAAACCTGATCGGCATCATTCTGATCGGACCTAACTTATAGAATTGATATCTCCCGGGCTGCCCCTTTGGAGGGCTTAGGTCACCTTTGGACAAGATCCAAATTCTTATATCCCTATCAATGATAAATAATTCTTATTAAATTATAAGATCCTAATTAAAATGATTTTAAGCTTACTGTCCACTGACTGGGTCACCACAGGACTCCTTCTCCAGCAAAGTGGAGGGAACATACACCAAAGCATCCATCCTCCAGTCCCGTCTACCTAAAATGGGCCCCATTTGCCAACTGTTTTGGGTTCGGATCCTCCACCCAGTTTATTTAACCCTTTTATAAGTGGTATAAGTGGTGATAGAAAAAAATTGAGAACAACTAGTAAACCGATCATTTGATTTGATTTTATATTAAAATGGTTTAATTTTGATTTTTAATTTTTAAAATTATTGTATATGGTTCGATTATCAATTTTAGAAAAAACTAGTTCTAATTGAATCGAACAATTTATTGTACGAGTATATGTATATTTATTTTTTTTATTTGTTTTCAAAACTACTTTGACAACTTTAGTCCAAATGAAAAAGTGCTTAGAAGTTGGGGAAAAAAAGTGCTTAGAAGGGTTTTATAATTTGAAATGGATTTGGTTTTTAGTTTCAGGTTGCTTACAGTTTGGGCAAAATTTATTTGTATTATGTATTTAATAAAATTAATTATTTTAAGATATGAAAATAAAAAACAAAAACAAACTAGAATCAGACCATTTTGATGGATTAGTTATGGCTCGATTCTATAACTACAACTATTTTATTTCGATTTCAAAGTATACGAAATAATTATTGATGGTTTAATTCCTAAATTTGTTTCAAATCAGATCAATTCTATTCTTATGCATCCGCACTTTTTTTTCTACAAAAGGGCAATCATAAAATCGCCAAATAAATCAACCTATACAAACCGTCGTTACTTTGTACACACACAAAATTAAATATTTTTTACAAATGTATTCCTTATTTAAAATATCAAAATAACCCTCAACCTTTTAAATCTTAAAATTCTACCACCACCTTCCTCTCCCGCTGCGGCATACCACCATCACAAAATGTGGGTACACCACCGTCACAAAATGTGGACAGAGGTAGGGATGTTTAAACAATGAGCAAGTATATTTACACAGATCACTTTCACAGATTAAATTATAGCTGTTTGTTTGGACTGTCAACTCATTAAATGTGTTGTACGGTTGAATTTATTTATTTGAGGAGTACCAACAGATAAATTTATCTGTTTGAGTGTCAGGACTTTCAACTCATCAAGTGGGTTCCATAGCTGAATTTATCTGTTTACAACAGATAAATTTATCTGTTTGAGTGCCAAAATGTTTGAAGGAGCGTTTTTTTACATGAAAAGCATTTTTTATATGAAAAATGTTTTTTAGTTTTTGAATATATTTTTATAATTGAATTCACTTACTATGTAGAATTCGTCGAGTTTCTTGTTTCAAAAAAATTAAATTGATTTGATAACTGTAACTAAGTGATTGAATAACATTCATTTAATTTTTTTTTAAATTCTAATTTTTATTTATATTATTTATAAAAGAACATTACGTGCTTATTTAGTTACAGGTATTGGGTCAACCTAAATTTTTATATAGATAACAAACTTATTGAATTTTACGTAATAAACGGATATGATCATAAAAAAATATTTATAAATTAAATAAAAAATATGAACAAAATTTAACTCCTTTGAAATGAACTTATTAAAAATATGAAATCATCACATACTAACTTATTGAATTTTTCTATTTGTATAGTTATAAACATGTAAACAAATAAATTTATTTACAACAAATAAATTTATCTGCTACATGCCAGTTGGTATGCAGTCAGACGAATTTATTTACAACAGATAAATTTATCTGTAAGCTATAAACATTTATTTACGACAGATAAATTTATCTGTCACATGCCAGTTGCTATGCATCTAGACAAATTTATTTACAACAGATAAATTTATTTATTTTGTATTTAAATAAATTCATTTTTAATAGATAAATTTATCTGTAAACTATAAACATTTATTTATAACATATAAATTTATCTGTCACATGCCAGTTATTATGCATCTAGACAAATTTATTTACAACAGATAAATTTATCTGTTTTGCATTTAAATAAATTCATTTTTAACAGATAAATTTATCTGTAAACTATAAACATTTATTTATAACGGATAAATTTATTTACAACAGATAAATTTATCTATCACATGCCAGTTGCTATGCATCTAGACGAATTTATCTATTTTGCATTTAAATAAATTCATTTTCAATAGATAAATTTATCTGTAAGCTATAAACATTTATTTAGAACAGATAAATTTGTCTATAAGCTATAAATATTTATTTTCAACAGATAAAATTTTATCTGTTATAAATAAATGTTTATAACTTACAGATAAATTTATCTATTAAAAATAAATATTTATAATTTACAGACAAATTTATCTGTTGAAAATGAGTTTATTTACAAACAAATTTATCTATTGAAAATAAATATTTATAAATTTATCTGTTGTAAATAAATTTATTTGTTTACATGTTTATAGCTATACAAACAGAAAAATTCAATAAGTTAGTATGTGATGATTTCATATTTTTAATAAGTTCATCTCAAATGAGTTAAATTTTGTTCATATTTTTTATTTAATTTCTAAATATTTTTTTAATAATCAGATTCATTTATTACGTAAAATTCAATAAGTTTGTTATCTATATAAAAATTTAGATTTACCAAATACCTGTAGCTAAATAATCACGTAATGTTCTTTTATAAATAATATAAATAAAAGTTAAAATTTAAAAAGAAAACTTTTAAACAAATGTTATTCAATTACTTAATTACAGTTATCAAATAAATCTATTTTTTTTTACAAATAAGAAACTCGACGAGTTCTACGTAATAAATGGATTCAATTATAACAATATATTCAAAAATTAAAAAATATACTTTCATATAAATATGTTTTTCATGGTGTTTTTTACAGTTATCAAATCAATACGTATTTGTATTTTCTTCATGGATGAATTAGTATGTTATGATTTTATATTTTTAACAAGTTCATCTTAAAAGAGTTAAATTTTGTTCATATTTTTTAATTTAATTTATAAATATTTTTTTATGATCGGATCTGTTTATTACGTAAAATTTAATAAATTCATTATTCATATAAAAATTTAAGTTGACCCGATACCTGTAGCTAAGTAATCACATAATGTTATTTTATAAATAATATAAATGAAAGTTATAATTTAAAAAAAAAATTTAAACAAATGTTATTCAATCACTTAGTTACAATTTTCAAATCAATTTAATTTTTCTTACAAATAAGAAACTTGACGAGTTCTACGTAATAAATAGTTTTAATTATAAAAATATATTCAAAAATTAAAAAATAATTTTCATGTAAAAAACGCTCCTTCAAACTTTTTGACAGTCAAACAGATAAATTTAGCACTCTTCAAACAGATAAATTCAGCTATGGGATCCATTTAATGAGTTGGCAGTCCAAACAAGTAGTTGTGCTTAAATATGTGAAAGTGATTAAATATGTAAAAGTGATATGTGTAAGTAGATTTACTTTTGAACAAGTGGAAAAGAGAGAAAGAATGACAAATTATTTACAAAATAAATATAAAAAAAAAATTTGTTTACAAAAATTTAATAATTTTAAAAAATTAATTATATTTTTTAAATAAAAATAATTATCAAATATATTTTTATAGTTTATAATAATTATTAAAACTTAAAATAATAAATGTAAAGATTACCAATCAAAAAGTAAAGTTGAGTTTTTAGTTTGTTTTTTTGAACTTACAAAAAATTAATTGTCATATTTTTTCATATGGTGACTTAAAATTATTTTTAACCAAACAAATAAGCCAATAAATTATATTTTAATCAAAATATAAAAAAAGTTAAAAAAACAAAATAAGTCAATAAACTATATTTTATATTCTTATTTTTTTAGTAAAATTTTTAAATATTTAATTATAGTTTTTTACTTTTTGATTAAACTAGAGTTTAAGTTTTTATTTTCATTTTCAGTATTTTTTAATTATTTAATTATTTAATTATTTAATTATCTGTTTGTCTTTTGATTTCTCGATTAAATAAAAGTGACCAATAATATATTTAAAAAAAGGTAAAAATCACGTAAAGTAACCCAAACGGGGCTAACGTGAATAAAAAAACCAGTACAAGAAATACACAGCTCTACCATATTATAAGAAACCAAAACGGCAGGGTACAAATCAAATCAATCAAGATAATAGAGTACGGTGCACAGTAAAAAGGAAAGACTCGCACGCACCCAAATATTCTCTCTTTCTACTGGCTGCCTAAAGATGAAAACGAGAGCCGTTGATTATGAAACAGGCGACCCGAAATCCCGAAAGCAGCGACGATGGCACCAAAAAAAGAAATCCGGCGAATCCCAAGGCGACGGAGATGACGGACTGAACGCAAAATGCGTCGCTGGCCGTACACGTGTCCGTCATCATCAGCGTCCGAGCCAATGCCGTCCCCGCCGAGCCCGCCGATAGCAGAAGGTACGCAAAAACCTACCGGGACACACATATGATTTACCGCTCACATAACGTTCAAAATGTTCCCATCACTGTTTTAAAGGGTAAATTACACTGGCATCCCTAGTTTTGACAAAAATAAAAAATTTTCAAATTTTTGAATTAACATTAATCTCTCATCAATTTTAATTTTTATATTAAATTAGTTCAACTATTAAATGTTAAAATTTCGTTATCTTGTTTAGTGCATTTTTTGAACAAATTTTTATAAATAAAAATTATAATTTTTTTGAACAAATTTTTATAAATAAAAATTATAATTTTTTTGAACAAATTTTACGTGATGTTCCCATCACGTAAAACTTTTCGAATTTGTTTATTATATAAAAGTTCAAATTCATCCGATATCTGTAACTAAGTGATTGAATAAGATCTCATAATATTATTTTATAAATAAATAAATAAAAATT
>JAOTRH010000024.1:21082648-21095193 GCA_034768845.1 Heliamphora exappendiculata
AAATATCCATTGCCAGCAAAGAACCCAATTCTCCCCCCCCCCCCTCTTGGGTTGCGTGTTTCCTAACATGTATAATTTTTTAGAATTAAACATCTAACAAAAAATGAAACAACCAACAGAAATGATATTCAAAATGAGACATTCGATAGAAAATAATACAGTAAATAGAAAATGATACATCCAATATAACATGATACACCAATCAATTTTTCTTGTTATGCTTGTATCATTTATAGTAAATAATGATACACAAGTTATGATTTTCCAATCATATTATGGTTTTCATTTGAATTATTTCGTAGTGTTATATTAAAAAAATGATGTTCAGTTTTTTGAACAAATGGTATCATTGTATCATTTTCTGTAAGCTGTATTTGTAGTTACTGTATCATTTTCTGCAAATTACTCAATCTCCGCTTGAAAATTGTGTTATAATAGATTACAACGAAAAAAAATTTTCATTGAAGAAAATGAACAACCAAATATTAGAATCGAAAATGAAAAAAAAAACTCAATAATGAATTAAAGTGCAAAATAATATATGAAAATACAAAACAAATATAAAAATGGCGTTAAAATTTACAGGACAAACATATTTATGAAATATTTCAGATCTGCACTAAAATTTTCAGACGCAATATAATATATGCCGGTCAATAATAAAACAAGCAATTGAACCGAAACTCATGACGTGATATAATCACAATTAGCCAGGGAAAGATTTTATCAATAATAGAAATATAAAATAGAAACGAATATTTATTACAAATAATAATTTTTTTGTGTGTAATTTTAATTAGAACAGATAAGGGTATAATGGTCTATTATTTACTAAATTTTTTTAAAAAAAAATTTATGAAATACTATATTTTTGATAAAACTAATTCCGAGCACCTCATTAAAAGGGGACTTATCCCTAATTTACACAAAAAAAAAAAACTGAAAAAAATAGTTGACTTTTTTGGAATTACAAACAAAATACGACTTAATAGCTAACTGTTTCACAAAGAAAATTACCTTCTTATTTATTCTAAAAAGTCCCTTTTTAAAATGTAGTGTTTGATATTTTTAAAAGCATACTAATTTTTTTACTTATTTTCAAGAAAAAAACTTATATATCTCAAATGCTTTAACTTTTTTCAAATAAAATGACTACAATTCCCTTTAATTTAAAAGGTAACTCTATTTTGAAAAAAAAATATTCCAGTATCCCAAATATTATAGGTTAAAAACAAAAGGTAAGAAAATTCTAGACATTTAGCAGAAAAAAAACTAACCTAAATAATTTATTTTAAATAATCTAATTTTTTTTAAAAAATTTCTAAAATATCTAAACCTCTTAAAAATTAAAATTTTTAGACATCTTAAATGGATACTTATTTATGCGATAAGTATTGACTGCAAATCTAGAATTTTAACTTAAGAACGTTATCTATTTATTTTTATTTTAGACACATTTGACTGTAAATTACCTCTTCTACAAATCACTCAAAACACCATTTTCTCTTCTCCAAATAAACAAAATAAAATAATATTAAAGAGTTGCCTCCATCATTATTAGTTGGGATGTTTAAAAAAATTACCAGCTTTTAAGGGCTAACATTATACAAATATCAATATTCACATATTTAAAAATATGAACGATGTGGAACAATCCAAAATACTCTCTAGACCACAGCAGTCGAATACTAGCACACAGGGATGAGAGCAACTCAGCTCTGATACCAGTTGTCGGACCATAAGCTGCCCTTCCTCCCAAAACCAATTGGTTTTAAGAGAGCATAACTCAAGTCTTTCTTAGCATTCAACATCGCACCCGCAGGCTACATCTTTTTGTAGGGAGCGGCATTGTAGAATTCACCAATAATTCCTCCTTCACAATGAGGCTCTCGAGATTCGAATCCATGACCTCTTAACTCTGATACCAAGTCAAAAATTTCAACTCACACAACTCTTTAAAATTCAAATATTAAGGAAATGAGAAACTAAGCTTTATATTATTAAACCACACAGAGTGATCTCTCAATGGGTAATGTGAGACAATTCAAGAACTACTAAAACAAACTCATGCATATCTTTTACAGCCACTGACCACATATTACTAAACGATTTTACGATCATTCAGCGAATATACAAGCACTCCAATTAATCAGAAAAGTGCCCTCACATTTGAATGGTCTCCACAAACAATGGTTCTGAATGAAACTAGAAGCTTTGAACAACAAACACTTGAAAAAAGAAAAGAAAAAGGAAAACAAGAAAGTACATACATTTCCTTTCTAAACGGGCTAAACCGGACCTCAACAACTCGATGATTTTGAAGTGAAGTGAAGTGAAGTGTCCAATTTACAAAGGGGAAGGGATACGTGTGTTCCACTTCAAATATGGATACGAATACAGCCATTAGTAGTAGCATCTTCATGAGAACACATAAGAAACAAGTACCATTCTCTGAGGTGACAAGGGAACTTCAGTAGCCACTTCCGAACAGAAGGGAGGTCCTCTAATCCTTTTGGTTCATCAAATAGAAATGTCTTCTATTTTCTTTTGTTTTGGGTGATGTGAAAGGTTTTAGGTGATTGGATGCAGATAAACCGAAAGGTGTAACCATAGTTGAGGCACCACTTTTGTACAGCTCGAAAGCATTACCTAACTAGTTAAGATTGAGAGCTTTCCCGTATTTTTGCTCTTGCAAAAAGGACTCCAGCCACCAGACCTACAAAAGTGCAGTTGGAGCTTAATAATCATTGTGATTTAAGGAAGGAACTAACATTCTTGGGATAGTAAAAAGGCAATTTTCAACGCAATGCTATGTTACATGGACTCGGTACAGATATCATGTGTTTAAGGATCTGGTTCATCTAATTCCCTTGTCCAAAACACTGAAACGTGACAAAATATTCATATTTCTAAATATATTTCTTTTAATATCTAGGATAAATGGTATTTGCAAGATTTCATAAAACACCTCATACATAATATGAGAGTTAAATGCATAGCTTTATATTGAACTCAAATTATTAAATATGCTTCATGGGTGAATATCTAATTAAAAATGTCAGACATATATTCCATACCCTTATATTCTTATCCAAGTGTCGAGTGTCCAACACGGGTACTTTATATAAGTATAAGAGTTTATGTAACTTAGTGCCAACGTAAGGGAGGCTATTGCCAAAACCTGTCTGACTGGAGTTTTAATCAGCAGCTCAGCTCTAGTGTACAGCTGTTCCAAGCACTGGTCACTTTGACCAAAGCCTCGCTTACTATGGCAGTAATGATGCGAATAAATAAATAAGTAAAGAAAGAAAGAAAGAAAGGAAAGCTTACCAAAGAATATGCTTGCAGAGTTCTCAAGACTTGTAGGGACATTGAACAGAAAGATGCCAGCAACAGAGAGGGGAATTTTGTTCAGTGACCCCACAAGGCTGTGATTGAGGAAGGATTGCCAGGAAACACAACCAATCATAAGACCAATGAGAAACCCAAAAACAATATCCAATAAAAGGATGGATTTAGATATTAATATTGTAAATCCTTCAGCCTATCTTGAACCTTACCTGTATGTAGTGGCCCCTGTTTGATGAAGAAACCACATCGAAGAGAAGCTGATTGATAGACCCAAAAATCCACTCAATGTCATTACCAACCAGAAGATAGGAATCCTTAAAAGTGGTCTGCCATTTGTAGAGTACATAAGGGTTTATAAAACAAACAGAAGATTGAAAGATTACCAAGCACAAATGGAGGAGACATTAAGCAGCAACAACAGCTAATAAACCCAGTAAGTTCTGGTGGGAAAAAAATTGCTATGGTGATGTGTTCCAGCAAGAGTCAATACAAACCAATTACCATTGTGCACAGAAAAAAAGCATGTGATGCAATCTAAGAATGCACATCAAAGGATATGAAATAATACAAATTTGAGAGAGGAAACACAGCTGCTATGTTGTGAAGTTTGTTTAAGAGTTGAAACAATTCATTTTACAAGAGATGGTCGAGCGCTTCCAATATCTAATAGCCGAATAGGTCTGAAGCATTCTTCCACTTCTTATTGGTTTTCAGAATTTTAAATTGCACTCAGCCATCACTCACTGGCCACAAGGCTCTTTCTTTCCTCCTTCCCAACTCCAAATCAAATAAACTTGCAACAATGGCCTTTATAGTTACATAAAGCCATGCAGTTTCTACCAATTTGCAAGGGTATCCCTCCATTTAAGTCCATTAGTAAAGCTAAACAGAAAGTGCATGTGCCATGCATGCAAAGCGGTGTGGGAATGCATTTCATAATGTGTATCCAGTTAATACTCTCCATCATGTGCAACATATTTTTCCGCAAGAAGAGACTAATAGAACAAGCCACAAGGTGCATAAACACAAGCAAAACAAATGGCAGAGATAACGGGACGACAAGAATTCAACCCAACTATTGTAACCACAGATAACATGTTAAAATATAAAAGAATAAATAAAATTAATAATAAAGTACAATACAGAGAGGATGTACAAGGTATAACATGGTTGGACCATCAGTCGTACATCTACGAGAGAAAGTCAATAGCACTATTTTCAGTCAACTAAGATGAATAGGAAAATAACCATATTCATAACCCTTGGAGATAGAGAAAAGATAGTTTGAATATCTACTCTCTCTTAAGCATGTCCTTGTCAATTAATCTCTACAGATAAGTTTTGTGAATCTTCTCCCTGAGAACTAATTATCGGGGATTTTGATGCATTAGCATACTCTTCGAAGTCTTTAAATTGAAATAGAAAGAAAGAAAGAAAAAACTCACGTTCTTGTCAGATAATCCACCTCATTGAACACAAAAATAAGTAGAATCCCCAACGGCAAGGAGAGAGTGTTATTGAGCAAGACCATTGAAAACTGGTTCAAGTTTCCAGATATCGTCGCTTGCTTTGCTGTATCCATAACCCTACGTAGTGTTAACTGCACCACAAATATTTGACAATAAAAATCCTTCACCTACAAAGTCATTTAAAAAAAAATAAATGTACAATTGCAAAGGCATATGAGACAGCATCTGACTGATACATCCAAAAATTCGAGAAACTAATGTAGAAGGGCTTTATGTACTACCCAGAAGCATGTAAAAACATGATATTTGCAGCTACTAGCTTTCCAAAAAGCATAATGGCACATAAAACCATTACGGTTCATTTATTTTCTGCTTGATTAGGTATTACCACCAGCCTAGTAGCCACAATCAAGTTGGATCCCCTACTGAAAGCAGGAGCTCAAGATCCCATGTGACATTTATCATAGACGTATTAGTTTCTCCCCCCAATCACGAATACAAATAATATAAGAATCACAAATAATTTTCAGTAAAGACAATGATATAGCACATGGAGGGACAAGAAACAGAAGGACAGCGAAAAGGGTCATAACCCTAACAGGATGCCACAACCAAAATCTCAACTTTTTGCCTAGGGTTTGAGAAGATGAGATAGGAAGGAAGAAAGGGAGGGACAAAGAGATAAAGGGTTCAAGGAAGTATCGACCTCGGCAAATCTAATTGACGATAGTGTCAACGATGATGGATGATTCCAATGGTGATCAATTGTCTAGGCGGTGAAAGTTGGTGATACGATTGAAGTCAGTTTGTTAAGAAAATGGATTACAAAAATTAGTTAGGATTAGTATAGCTGTATTGTAACAGAATAAGGGGAAGTTAGTGGTGGCGGAAAAATTAGTTAGGAGCTGAGAAGGGAAGGTTAGTTATATAAAGAAACGGGGGCAAACAGAGGAGGGGGTCTTTAGTTCATAATTCTGTTAATTCCGTTAATCAATAAAATTCTTTTGGGTAAATTATAGTGACTTCCTCTGAGATTTATTAAAATATCAACCACCACCTCTGTGGTTTCTGAAATATCACTAACCTCCCATCTGGTTTAGTTTTTGCATCAAATTAGTCCAACCATTAAATTTTTGCTTAGATGTGTCTTGTTTAGCGTGCTTTTTGAATAAATTTTTATAATTCAATCCGTTTATTATGTAGAACTGGTCGAATTTGTTTAGCATAAGAAATTCAGATTCATCTGATACCTGTAGCTGAGTAATTTAGTAACATTTGTTTAACAATGTTTTTTTAAATTATAATATTTATTTATTTATTATGAGATCTTATTCAATCACTAAATTACAGATATCGGATGAATCTGAATTTTAATATATTAAAAAAACTCGACGAGTTCTACGTAATGAACGGATTGGATTATAAAAATTTATTCGAAAAACGTGCCAAACAAGACACAGCTGAGCGAAAATTTAACGGTTTGACTAATTTGATGCAAAACCTAAACCAGAGAGGAGGTTAATGACATTTCAAAAACCACAGGGGTAGTGGTTGATGTTTTAGTAAACCTCAGGGGAGGTCACTGTAATTTACCCAATTCTTTTCCTTTTCAAGTCATTTTCGATCTTCTTTCTAGATGGTTCCTATCATTTGGTATCAGAGACATCCGGTTCTTGACTTGTGGGAAATCAAATAGCCGAGGGAACTAGATCGCAGGATATGCGACGTATGGAAGATTCAATTAGAAGTTTAAGGGAGAATTTGGAGAAGCATGGGAAAGCCATAAAAGACATTTGATAGATGCTTGCAAGCATGAATGTGAAGTATGACCAGATCGCAAGCAAGATTCTAAACCCTTCATTAGAGAATGGAGAGAACTCGCATACGCCACAAGCTGGTATTCGAAATAATGCCAATCAGTTTAATTCAAGGTTCGCAAGGGTGGAATTTCCAAAATTCTGTGAAGAAGATCCATCAGATGGGTGTACAAGTGCAAGAGGTTCTTTGAGTTTAACCAAATTGAAGAAGTTCAGAAGGTGAGAATACCTTCGCTGAACTTGGAAGGCAAAGCTTTAGCTTGGTTCCAATGGTTTGAGAAGACGTCAGTGAATAGGTGGCTTTGGAGGGAATTCTCAGAGTCTATAATCTAAAGATTCAACCCAAATTCGTATGAAGACGCGGTGGGAAACCTTACCAAATTCAAGCAGGTGGGTGATGTGAAGACCTTCCAAGAAAATTTTGAGCAATTAGCCAACAAAACAACAGGTTTGCCAGAAAACTTTTATGTTAGTTGCTTTATCAGTGGGCTCAAGGAAGAGATAAGAAAAGGGGTGCAAATGTTCAGGCCTGGCAATATCACTCAGATAATAGGATTAGCAAGGCTTCAAGAAGAAAGTTGCGAGGCTTTAGCTAGGAGAAATAAGCAAGTGGGAAATGTGAGATTCGATAGCAATCTGGTATCGAAGGGAACCAGTTCTGGTTCAATTGGCAATAATAATCAGTTGAGTATTCCAATTAAAAGGTTGTCTGGCAAGGAGTGGGAGGAAAGAAAGGAGAAAGGTTTGTGTTTCAATTGCGATGAAAAGTATGTAAGGGGACATATTTATAAGAAGAGGCAGATCTATCTATTGGAAGCTGAAAAAGAGGAGTCATGAGATGAAGAAACTGGTGAAGAAGACACAGGCGAGCAACTGAGAAATCAAGATACAGAGAAAGCGGTGGAAATGGTGATATCCCTACATGCACTGTTTGGGAACACTTCATATAGAACAATGAAAATCCAAGGGAACATTAAGAAAAGATTAGTGATGATATTGATAGATTCCGAAAGTACCCATAATTTTCTTGATCCTCATGTGGCTAAGAGGGCTAATTGTGAGGTACAACCCACTTATCCATTAACAGTCTCTGTTGCCAATGGGGAGAAATTGAGTAACATAGCCGAATGTAGGAATTTCAAGTGGGAAATGCAAGGGAAATCAGTTCAGTACTGATATGAGGATACTGCCTTTGGGAGGGTGTGATATGGTGTTAGGGGTGCAATGGTTATCAACCTTGGGACCAGTGACTTGGGACTTTAAGGATCTTACTATGGAATTCAAATGGAATGGCAGGATGCATGTGTTAAGGGGAAGTAAACCTGGAGAAGTAAGGTTGTTATACAGCAAGAACAACAAGAAATTGTTACACAAGAATTCTAAAGGAGCCCTTACTCAAATATTCATGTTACAAACCAGTTCAGAAGCAGTGTCTACAGCAAAGGAGATGGGGGAATTATTACAGAAGTATGTTGAGGTGTTTGATGAACCAAGAGGCCTGCCACCATCAAGGTCTCATGATCATAAAATCAATTTAAAGCCAGAAGCTGAATCAGTTAATGTGAGACCTTACCGAGACCCATATGTGCAGAAAAATGAGATAGAAAAGCTAGTACAAGAGATGCTCAAATATGGCATTATAAAACCCAGCACCAGTCCATTTTCTTCTCCAGTTTTATTGGTAAGGAAGAAGGACAATACATGGAGGTTTTGTGTGGACTACCGAGCTTTAAACAATGTGACCATAAAGGATAAGTTTCCAATTCCCATTATAGATGAACTGTCGGATGAATTGTGTGGAGCCAAATACTTTTCTAAGTTGGACCTGAGATCTGGATACCACCAGATCAAGGTGCATCCTCCAGACATCCATAAAACAGCCTTTAGAACTCATGATAGGCATTTTGAATTCTTGGTTATGCCTTTTGGGCTAACCAATGCTCCCTCCACATTTCAATCTCTCATGAATGATATTTTCAAACCTAACGAAAATGCACTCTGATCTTCTTTGATGACATTCTAATCTATAGTCACAGTTGGGCAGAACACTTAGGTGGCAACAACATTGGAGGTATTGAGGTCAAATCAGTTGTATGCTAAGAGGTCTAAGTGTAGTTTTAGCAAAACTGAAATTAATTATTTAGGACATGTGATCAGTGCTAATAGTGTGGCTGCAAACCCAAGCAAGATACAATGTATGCTCCATTGGCCAATTCCAATTAAGCTTAAGTCCCTCAGAGGTTTTTTGGGGCTAACTGGCTATTATAGGAGGTTTGTGCAAAACTACGCAAGATTTGCCAGCCACTCACAGCATTATTGAAGAAGGATGCATTCTATTGGAGTTCTCAGGCTGAGGCTGCTTTTAATGAGCTTAAGAAAATTATGACAGACACTCCAGTGCTAGCTTTACCTGATTATAACAAGGAGTTTGTGGTGGAGTGTGATGCCTCTGGAAATGGAATAGGTGCAGTTCTCATATAGGATGGGAGACCAGTGGCATTTATGAGTAAATCATTATCTTTAAGGAACCAAGCCTTGTCTACATATGAGAAGGAACTGCTAGCAGTAGTTACAGCAGTGCAACAATGGAGGCATTATTTACTTGGGCAACATTTTGTAATTAGGTCTGATCATCATAGCTTGAAATATCTTTTGGAGCAGCGAATTTCTACCATATCTCAGCAAAAGTGGCTGGAAAAGTTAATGGGATTTGATTACAAAATTGTGTACAGGATGGGCAAGGAAAATGTTGCTGATGCACTCCCAAGAATGAATGAGGAACAACAGCCATCGCCCATTAAACAGGAGGAAAATTCAGTAAGTCTGAATGCCATAACAGTGTTGGAGAATAATTGGGTTGAGGAGCTTAAAAGTAGTGTGTCCAATGATGCTGATCTGCAACAAATAATAGAAGGCCTATTACAGAAAAACCCACAAACCTCTGGGTATTTGTGGGAAAATAGATTATTGACATATAAAGGCAAGATAGTGGTTGGCAACAGTATGGAATTTCGACAAAAATTTTTAAGGGAGTTTCACAATTCTGCTATGGGAGGCCACTTAGGAATTGCGAAAACATTGCATAGAATTAAAAGAACTTTCCATTGGAAAGGAATGAAAAAAGAGGTTAAAGCTCATATAAACCGATGTGACAATTGCCAGAGGGTAAAAGGAGAGAATATCAAGACACCTGGTCTTCTTCAGCCCCTGCCCATATCTCAGAGCAATTGAACCGAAATAGTGATGAACTTCATTGATGGGCTACCTACCTCTCAAGGGAAAAATGTCATTATGATGGTCATTGATAGGCTAAGTAAATACGCACACTTCATAGCTTTATCCCACCCATATACAGCAGCTGAAGTGGCCAAGGCGTTTCTTGACAACATTTACAAGCTACATGGTTTGCGCTCTAGCATTGGCTCGGACATGGATCCTGTGTTTACTAGCAGGTTTTGGAAGGATCTTTTTCATGGCTTGGATGTCCAGCTCAATCTTAGCTCCAGTTACCATCCTCAGATGCCTCGAAAATTATCTAAGGTGCATGGTGGCTAACAGGCTTAAATCTTGGGTAAATAGGCTACCGTTGGCAAAGTGGTGATACAATACCTCTTACCGTTCAGCTACCAAGATGACACCATTTGAAGTGGTGTATGGCCAAACTCCTCCTCACCCCAGTCAAGTTTGATTGAGGGAGTCCAATGTAGCAGCTGTAGGGGAGAAGGTCGAGGGCAGAGGCATCATGATGAAGCATTTAAAAGAACATCTTCAACAAGCTCAGAGTAGGATGAAGAAGTTTGCAGATGATCATAGGTCTGAGAAGGAATTCCAAGTAAGAGATTGGGTATGTCCCAGGCTCCAACCATATCGACAATCGTCAGTGGCACTACGCAGAAATTTTAAGCTAGCTCTGAGGTATTTTGGACCTTACCAAATCTTACAATGTATTGGGAAAGTAGCGTATAGGTTGCAATTGCCGGAGGAGTCTCGCATACCCCCAGTTTTTCATGTTTCATGGCTTAAGAAAAATGTGGGTATCGGCGTTCCAGTGCAGCAACATCTTCCCCTTACAGACCAGGAGGGGAAATTGAAGGTGCAACCAATTACTGTTTTAGATCGAAGATTGCTTAAGAGAGGAAACCAACCAGTAACTCAGCTATTAGTGCAGTGGTCGAATTCGTTCAAGGAGGATGCATCGTGGGAAGACTAGTCTGTGATTGAGAAGCAATTTTTGAATTTTCAGCCTTGAGGACAAGTCTGTTCATAAGGGGGCGGGAATGATACGATTGAAGTCAGTTTGTTAAGGAAATGGATTACAAAAGTTAGTTAGGATTAGTATGACTGTATTGTAACAGAATAAGGGGAAGTTAGTGGTGGTGGGAAAATTAGTTAGGAGCTGAGAAGGGAAGGTCAGCTATATAAAGAAACAGGGGCAAACAAAGGAGAGGGTCTTAAGTTCATAATTCTGTTAATTCCGTTAATCAATAAAATTCTTTTCCTTTTCAAGTCATTTTTGATCTTCTTCGTAGCTGGTTCCTATCAGTTGGTTGTTGGGAGAAACTTGGTTGATGGTGAGGACTAGTGGTGGACGTGACTCAGCCTTGATGGCGATGGTCGACGACAACTTCAAGGTATCTTAGCTTCGATTGTTGCGATTGTTGTTGACTCCAAGGATGGTGGCAATGGGTCGGAGCGGCAATGGATTGCGACTGGAGTCACGGTGATGTTCTGATGAGTGTTGTATAACAACAAGAGGTGCGGGTGGCGAGGCAAAGGCTATTGTGTCGCTATGACTAGGAGTTTGGCAAGGTTTCGACTTGAGAGAATAATTTGTGTCAAGTAACGAGGGAGAGAAACAATAAACGAGAGAGAACTGGAATTTTGAGCCTAGCTCTAATATGAAAATGATGCAGCACGTTGAGGGACAAAAAATGGAAAAAGAATATCACAAAAAGGTTACAGCCCTAACTCAAGGCTGCAAACTTAAATTTAACTTTTTATTAATCAACTCTTACGATTACAACATCAAACACTTTATTTATAAGTTACTAGCCAACCATAATAGATAAGATTCTTATTAAAAAAATGTCCTAATTAATACTTATCTAAATTTTTGATAAATAAAAAAAGTCAAAAACAATAAGAAAACTGGATATAAAATAAAAAATAGGATAATTAATAAAATTCAAAAACTTAGTCTTTGTGTCCTTTATGGTCTGCATCAAACACTCTCAAAACAACGCAAGCAAACCTCAAGTAATGAACTTAATTAGAAGTACTTGCTTATTTAATTGCATTATCCACAAATCACATGAGGTAGGCAGGACTAATAATCTTCCTCAAAAATTCTTCATAAGCTTGGCGTTATCAACCTCTTATGAGCAAGCTCAAGAATTCTTGCCAATGGTAAGAATGAAATAACACTTTGTCTAATACACCTAAATCTTCTCATCCTAAAGATTAAAGGATATAGTAGATACATTCAAATACTAATATTAGTAAAATTTCTTAACATAAATTTTATTTACATACTTATTTTATTTATATACTATGTTGACATGTTGCCCTTGATATGAATAATAAACAATTCAATTGCTCTAAATTCTAAATAATTTTTTGTTTAAGTTGTATAAACATCCTCACCCACACAACCACATGAGATGGAGACTAAGAGATGAGACAAGGTTTTCATGGTTCATCCATTAATGGCTTACAACCACGAAAGAAATTTAATTGCACTCTTACTTAATTTATTCATTCTAATTTCTGAAGATAAGGATATTGTTGTTAGGTTTGAAGACATAAGGTTTGTCTGGAGATAAGGATATCGTTGGGTGGTCTACAAAGTTCCCAAATAAGCTAGGGTCACAACTCTGAGATGCCAGGGGGGGGGGGGGGGGGGGGGGGC
>JAOTRH010000024.1:21095293-21132793 GCA_034768845.1 Heliamphora exappendiculata
CTTGTTATTCCTCAATCCATGGGATTGAGAGTCCTTTAGAGTCATTTAGGATAATTAGTTCACCTATCATTTTAATGAACAAACGAAATAATCATTTAGATTAATAGTCTAGTCCAATCTTCTAATCCATTACTCCAAACATGGCCTAAATGCCTTTTGTGCCAATGCCACAAACGGCAGCAGATAATTTTTCCATTTTGAGCCCCCTCCAAATTTATTCCCCCAACCCAAGAAGATTGGCCCCCGCCAACTAATGTCTTGTAGAATAATGTCACTAACTGCTTGCTTACGTGCCACTGAAAGCATGGAGATGACTAGAATAAGGCGCAAATAGAGTGATAGTCTTGGTCCATGACAATAACCTCATGATGCTCCTTTTAACCATTGATACAGACAAAGGACTATCTCACTCCACCATCACAATAGTTAAAGTGTGGAGAATTGATATTAAGGAAAAGGAGGAGAAAGAAAGATAAATAGGTTTTAGGCAACGTAATCAGTCCTATGTACCTCACATGTATTTATATTAAATAACTTCACAACAAACCTATAATAGTACCTTCAATATAGAATATAAACACGCTAACAACAATAATCCATCCATTTTTATTCGTCTGAGCTGACTCGACCAGACCTTAATGCATAAATCATCTTGAAGTTTAATCAGGTGTTACAACAAATTACAAAGGGGTAGGAAAATGCATCCCCACTTCAAATACAGATCAGAAAGAGCAAGATCAGTGGCAGTATCTTGATAAGAAACATGCATGAAAGAACACCTCTCCGAGGTAATGATGGAACTTCAACAACCAATCCCAAATGGAAGACGAGTGAGTTCTCTAATCCTTTTGCTTCGTTGAAGGGAAAGTGTTCTCGGTGTTTCTTTGTTTTTGCTGATAAACCACAAGGTATAACTGTAGATACAAGGCGTGGGTACACAAGGCACAACCAGTGTACAGGTGCAAAGCAATTCATAAATCGTTATGTTAAGATGGAGATCGTTCCCGCATTTTTGCTCTAGCAAAAAACACACCGGCCACGAGACCTACAAAATGCAGTTGGAGCTTACGGTCATTGAGATTTCAGGAAGAAAGTATCATTCTCGGGAAAATATATAGGCAGTAGCTATTGCCAAAGGAAGGGAGTGCAATGGCAAATGTCAATCGCTTCTACTGCACAACTGAAAGCCTCCCTCATTTTCGCAATAGCTGCTGCCAAAAAGAAAATGGAGAAGGCTTACCAAACAATATGCTGGCAGAGTTCTCTAAACTTGTAGGGACGTTGAACAGGAAGATACCGGCAACAGAGAGGGGAATTTTGTTAAGTGACCCCACAAGGCTGCAGACGAGGAAGGAAAAGTATTTAAATCATTAGACACATGCGAAAATAAAAAATAATATCCAATGCAATAATGCATCTGCTATTGGTATTACAGGTTTGACTTATACCGGATCTAGGGCACCAAAATGAGACACACTAGAGCCTCAGATAAAAAGTCAATTTAGTCCCCAGTAAGGTATAGATGTCGGTTTGCCATGTGACATTACAAAAACACCTACGGTATACAAATGTACCGGACCAGTTTGTCTCAACTCTAACCCAACTTTAAACATCCAACCAACACAAAATTTGTGTGCCATCAACCAGGATTAGTTCAACGTCAAACAATAATATGGTCGGCAAAGATCAAATAATTGATTTGTAGTTAAGATTGTACCCAGTTGCACAGCTTGAAAATGGAAACAAAAACCACTTGCAATGTTTAAATTCTTCAGCACATCTTTAACCTTACCCGTAAGTAGTGGCCCCTGTTTGACGAAGAAACCACATGGAAGTGAAGCTAATTGATAGACCCAAAAATCCACTTAACGTCATTACCAACCAGAAAGTAGGCATCCTTAAAAGTGGTCTGCCATTTATTAAAACATGAAGGGTTAATAAAATAAACAGAAGACTGAAAAATTAACAAGCACAACAATGGAGATTTTAAGTAACAACTACAGCTAATAAAACCAATAAAATCTAATGGGGCGAGTTGTTATAGTGACGTGTTCCAACAAGAGTTGAGACAAACTGTGTATAGTTGTAAATAGTAAAAGATCATGTGATGCAATCAAAGGATGCAATCTAAGGTTGCAGTAATACAAATTATAAATACCCAAAGAACAAAAACTTAAAAGTCCCAATTCTTTTTACACAGAGTTGACCACATAAATCTAGCCCTTTTGCACCTACTCTTTGTAAAAATGTACATTTGCTTAGATCGAAGCCAAACTGGCCTATTAAGCGCAGCAAAGCTAATATGCGCCGGAGAAGCATTGTTGAAGCAATAGCAATGCCCCCAAGTTTTGTTTTTCCATGTAATTTGAGAACTTTAGTTTCTGGAAATATATGATATTACGACTTACCATGAAAAAGTTCATTTTGATAGGTTTTGTAGAACTCAAAACTTGAAATCAATAATTAATTGTTGATGAATCCACAGGATGAAATTCCAGGCTACATTACTTCCCCTATTTACAGTTAAATGTTCTAGAACATGAAGAATAAATAACATAGAACAGCCTCAGGAGGCAGAGCAAATTGACGTTCCTGAGAAAAGATCACATTCTAATATGGTAAGAGAAGATGATGCTTGTGATGACGATGATGGAATCAGTGGGAATAATGATAATGGAGTTGAAGAGAACAATGGTGGTGATGATACTGACAATGATTAATTGTTCTCAATTTCCTATCTATCATTTTTTTTTTTTGCATTAGAGATATTATTTTGTAATTACATATTATCTTCCATAACTTGCTACATTATGTAGTAGACTTGACTTGGCAGCCCTGTATTGATATTTCAAAGAACATTAATGGGTTGGATGGTGTCCTTCGAATATTTAATGGCGCTCCATTATGCTAATCCTTTTTTTATTTTAAAAAACTAGCTTCTTATTTTTTTTGAGCGTCATACACATCATATTTTTTGTATCCCTCTATTCGTAACAATCCAAATGAATTACTGGCCTAGAAGCTTGAATAAAAAGTTTAACAAACACGACACAAAAGTTTAATTCGAAGTTATTAATAGTATCCACATTATATATATATATATATATATATATATATTTGAAGATGTAGGACGGATATCACAATATACCCCCACTCAGATATGCTGGATTCTTATTGCCTTGCCCAAGTTCTTTTCCTGATTTGGCAGTGTGAACAGTAGCTCATTAATGGACACAGATAGGGATGGTAATTTTTCTCGTACCGCCACATCTCCACATGTTCTCGCCCCATTGTGTGGATTTCTCCCGCCGCTGATAACATGTGAGGTAAGGACGATATTTGCTTATCTCGTTTTGATTCTTCCCGTCTTACTTCCAATTACATAAAATAAATACATACATACATATACATATATATGTATACATAGATAAATTTTATTTTTAAAAACATAATAATAACACTAAAACATAAAAATATTATATTTATTTCTCATTTTTCATCTCCATTTCTTGTTTTTTTATTTTTAATAATTCATCAATTATTATTTTTTACTTGCTATATTCAAGGAACAAGATTTCATTTCATTTCTATCGAAAAGTTTGAAGCATTTCTATTTTCTAGGATACCGAAACTATACATTTGTGAAATATCAAAATTCCAATGTTTCCACCAAACTACCAAAGCACATGGAAACGGGCCACAATACACCAAAACAAACTGAAACACACCGAAATGGATCAAAACACGATGAGTTATTTTGACACTTGTATGAATAACTAATAATTTTTGCTTCTGTTTACTTGTTTCTATTAAGAGAGAGAGAGAGAGAGAGAGAGAGAGAGATTTGAGAATAATATAAAAATCTTAAATTTATTGAATAATTTAAAAATTATAAAGAAGAAGAGAGAGCAAGAAAATAATAAAACAAGCATGATAAATTACATATTCTTTTTCTTTATTACTACAAAGTACTCTTTTTATAAAGATTGTCAGTAATATTTTTTGTTTGCTTAAAAAAATTTTCCACTACTGCTATAATTTTTTATTTTTATCATTGTTTTCTTCTAATCCCTATATGATTTTGTGTAGAAATGATATTTTTTATGCTATTTTTAGTTACTATTAAAATTTATAATCCAATTTTAGTGTTGTTTTCTATAATCTACCTCTTTTGAATAGATATATAGCTTTTAAACATTTGAAGTGTTAATTTTCTAGCCTTAGTAATGCATAAAATATGCTTTAATTCATGTTTTCAAATGTTTTCTTATATTTCTAATTTCTTCGTCGTTTTCATCATGTTTCCAAAACGTTTCTATTTTCGAACCAACCGAAACAATCTACCGAAATGGAATTTTGATCCTTGACTATATTATTTCCAATTCTCATTAGTATCACCCTCTTAAAGTTTACAAACTATGCTCGGTATATCTTCGCCCAGTTGCCTCCGCTTCTTCCCGATCTTTCTCTCCCTGTCCCCATCCTAATAAAATAAGGAATATGGACAGGACACCACATCGCCACCCTCGGCCCGCTCCCCATTTTCACTCCTAGAACTATCTCGAAATCTCTAACCGTATTCAAAACCTCTACTCCTGTAACCATACCGTCACGGAGCACTCCTCAGAACAATTTTGGCTCTAATATCATTTATAACGACCCCAAGTAGACTATTGGCCCATTAACTTGAGTAAAGAGTTTAACAACACGGCCCAAAAACTTAAGCCCAAATTATTAGTAGTAATTCACATGTTTGTGTATATATGAGACTAATTTTTTGTTTCCCATCAATGTGGGATAAGGTATCACACCACTGCAAGCTAATTGTCCCGGTGTTACGTGTTCTAGCTACCAAAACAACAAACTTTAAACCTTAAGTAGCGCATCTTTGTCACAACAATGAGAACTATCCTCGGTTCCACATTCGATACCAATTTCTAGCTATCATTTGACAAACAGATCAAGTAAAATAATATAAAAGGAAGAATAGAAAGTTTTCTTGTGAAAGAAAAAATAGAGTCTGCATTATATATATTGCGCGTGTTCTTAGAATTTGTTTCCCTATCAGAGCTACTATTTATATGTTACTAGTTAGGTTCATTAAAGTTATTTGAAATGAAATTTCCACAGAATCAGGCATTATGAAACCTGTATGTCCTGTTGTAATAACTATATGTACAGGAAAACAACAAAAGATAAACTCACGAAACCTTGATGCATCAACTTACTTTTGAAGATACAAAAGATGACAACAGAAATGAAAGAAAAAAAAACTCACGTTCTAGGAAGATAATCCACCTCATTAAAAACATAAATAAGTAGAATTCCCAAGGGCAACGAGAGTGTGTTATTGAGCAAAACCATTGAAAACTCATTCAAGTTTCCAGATCTTGTAACTTGCTGCGCTGTATCCATGACCCTGCGTAGTGTTAACTGCAATGCAAAAAATTACATAGTCAGAAATCCTTCAGCATTAAAGTTAATTATCTTTGAAATTACAGAAAATATTGACAAGGAAAAAAGAATGTGAGACCACAGCTAAATGATGCAATGAGAAATTAGAGAAACTAGCATTTACGGATTTAGTATGCTGCCAATAAACTAGTAACACAACCAGATATTACAGCTATATCAATTCAATGAAGTATATTTATACTTAGAATACGATTACGACTATTGCTTTCTGTTTTGATTATGGTAGTGTTTGGCAAAACTACTGCTAGTAACTTATAAATTGTAACTTGTAGCGGAAGTTGTAAGTATTTAGTAAAAATTGTAACTTGTAACTGAAATAGAAAAAAAAAAAATAGTTATAAGTGTTAATATATATTGCATATTAATAATGTTGTCCTATGGGCAGACCCATAGTATCTATTATAGTTCTTCATATCTTAATAAATATATGCGTATGCCTCACAATAAGGATACACAATTCCAGTATTTTTTCTCTCATATTTTAACATGGTATCAAAACCATGGAACCCTAGCCGCCAGTACCAAATCCTAACCCTAGCCACCAGCACCCTAGCCTCTGACAGCCTTAAACCTCCTCGCCACCAATACCAAACCTAGTCACCGACCACCGCCAACCCTTCCAGGCCTCTCGCCGACCACCGTCGGGCCTTCGCCGGCCATCGCCGACCTCCGTTGGGCCTTTGTGGACCACCGCCAGCCTCTGCGACCACCCACTGTCGCCAGAACAAGCCTCAAATCTTCTCGCCGATCATCGCCAGCCTCCGTGACCTCTCTTCGGCCACTCATCGACCCTCGGTGAGCCTCGTCGACCACCATCAGACCTCTGACAGTCCCTTCGCAGAGAAGTCGCCAGAACAAGCCTCAAACCTTCTTGCCGATCACCGCCAACCTCTACGACCTCTCTCCGGCCACTCGCCGACCCTCAGCGAGCCTCATCGACCACCGTCGGACCTCTGACAGTCCCTTCGCAAAGGGTTTTCTCTCTCTTTCCCTCACTATATCATTAAGCCTGTGCAATGGGCTGCGGTTCTATGATGTCTGATGGTTTGATGATGCAGTGAGGGTCTAGTGCAGTTCTCTATCATTCCTCCATGTGGTTGTGACTTGTACTTCGTGGTATTTTTGGTCTCCTTGTTGGTGAATAGGGATGTCAGAAAATTCGATGACCTGCGAATCCCAGGTTGCAGCTGTACGGCAGCGTACCACAGAGGTTTTTTTATCATTCACACGGTTGGTTGATCGGCGACTCAATGGCACCAATGAGTATGCTCTATGGAAGAAGAGCGTCCATAAGTCTCTTCAAGGCATGGAGCTTGATTCTCATCTGTTTGATGATCCTCCATTAGAAACATCAGTGACCTTCCGGACTTGGACTCGGGATGATGCCCGAATATTTAGTCAATTGCTGAACTCAATGGATCCGTCTGTTTAGGCTTTGGTGGCGAATACTAACACTGTACGAGAGATCTAATCCTCGTTAGAATCGATATATTCATCCACTCATAATCTTTCCCGCCTCTACGATGTTATGAAAGGTTTCTTTCAGTCCCAACAATCTAGGAAGCCCCTTCAGGATCATTTTATGCAGTTTAAGATTTTAGCTGACGAGTTTGATCGCCTCCTACCATTCACGGATCAACTGTCTCAGTTTCAGGAGAAGAGGCAGTAGCTCTTTGTGGTATGTTTCCTGGCTAGTCTGGACTTCGAGTTTGACTCAACACGCTTTTAGATCCTAGCTGGGGCGAACATTCCTACTCTCTTCGAGACATTCCGTCGTGTGAGCTGAGTGACTCATCAAGATGAGTCTCGTGGTCCATCTCCTACGGAGAATTCTGATCAATCTGCATTGGCGGGATTTCATGCTGGCCGCAACAGTCGAGGCCACGGTCGTGGTAGTAGCAAGTTTGGTCATGGAGGAGGTCGTGATGGCGGTCATAAGACCCGTATGTGCCACTACTGTGAGATCCGGGGGCACATTCGGAGTGAGTGCTATAAGTTTCATGGGAAGCCCCCACTGGTGGAGAATGCCACAACTGATCCCAGCCAGCAGGACCATGGCTAGACGAACCCTCAAGGGGTGCCCAACTCGTCCAGACAGGTTGTTGAGATGAATGCAGCAGAGTATGACCAATATATGTATGGTCAGTTTGGACAGAGTACGAGTTTCTATGAGGTACCAGCTGCTACCTTTGCAGGTAATCCTACTGCATGTGTGGGCACTCCACACACCTGGGTCATTGATTCTGGATCTTCCGCTCACATGGCTGAATCATGTATTCTATCAGATTATAAGCTGACTCCTGGTCATGCTGGTGTTTTGGTTGCCAATGGATCCTCCTTAGCTGTTGAAGGTTGTGGTGCTGCGATACCGAATCCTGCTTTTCTTTTATACAATGTCTTGCATACTCCTGATAATCTTTTTAATTTGTTATCTATTAGGCAGATTACTACTGATTTGGACTACTCAATGACGTTCTTCCCCAATTACTGTATTTTTCAGGATCTTACGACGAAAAGGACTATCAGTAGAGAACGAGTCTCGAGGGGATTGTACCTTCTAGATGCTGCTCCTGCTCAGGCATACTCTGCCCTGTCTCCTTCTGCTCTTGATGTCCATTGTCGTCTTCGGCATCCTGGTTTGTTGAGTCTTAAATTTCTTTATCCTAGTTTACGTTCTGTGTCTGCTATCGAGTGTGAGTCGTGTCATTTTGCCAAGCACCTGCGTGTGCCTTTTCCGTCTCGAGTCAATAAAAGAGTTTATGCTCCATTTCAATTAATTCATTATGATGTCTGGGGACCTAGTCCGGTCACTTCTTTGTTTAGTTTTCGTTATTTTGTGAGCTTTTGTCAATGATTACTCTCGTGCAACATTTATATATTTAATGAAAAATAAGTCTGATGTGTTATTTGTGTTTACTTCTTTCTATGTGACTGTGAAAACCCAATTTGGTACATGTGTTCGGGTGTTGTGTAGTGATAATAGGGAAGGGTATATGTCTACTGCTATGAGGGAGTTTATGGTAGGTCATGGTATTTCTCATCAGATGTCTTGTCCCGATACCCCCGAACAGAATAGGGTGGCAGAATGGAAAAATAGACATGTTTTGGAGATAGCCCATGCTCTTCTATTTCATATGCATGTTCCCTCCCATTTTTTGAGTGAGGCTGTTCTCACGACATGTTATCAACCGCCTACCATCTAGTGTGTTAGAGAGTGCTTCCTCGATGTCTGTGTTAGCTCCTACTTTGCCTATGCACTCCCTGCGCTATAAAATCTTTGGTTGTGTATGCTACGTGCATGACACCCTACCACAGGTGACTAAACGTTATGCCCGTGTCGTAAAACATGTTTTTCTTGGCTACCCCCAACACCAGAAGGGGTATCGATGTTACTGTCCCGCGTTGCGTCGTTTTGTTGTGTCTCGAGACGTTACCTTCCTTGAGTTTACTCCGTTCTATTCTTCTTCTCCTCCTATTTCTTCTCCTGGTCATGAGTTTCCTCCATCTCCTCTGTCAGACGATCTTCTATCTATCGGGTTTCCACTAATGCTCCTACAGCCTCTCCTTCACCGCTGTTAGCACTGCTTCCTGCTGTGCTAGTTTTCTCATCGGTTGATCCACTGGTACGTGAGCCCTCTATTGCTACTGATTGCCCTTACCGCACCTGTCGGGATCACCCCCGTTATGTTGAGTCCTATAAGGGCTTGTCCGCATCTTTATGTCTTTATTTCTATAGTTGATACTACTAATGTCCCTGGTAGTGTTTTAGAGGCTCTCTCACATCTCGATTGGTGTAGTGCTATGTTGGAAGAAATGGCTGCCCTTGATAATAATGCCACTTGGGACCTTGTTCCTCTACCATCCAGGAAGCAAGCGGTAGGCTGCAAATGGGCCTATACAGTGAAGGTGAATCCTTATGGTTCTTTGGCTCGCTTGAAGGCTTACTTTGTTACTAAAGGTTATGCCCAAACCTATAGCGTTCACAATTTTGAGACTTTTTCTCTGGTCTCTAAGATGGCTTCTATCTGCCTTTTCCTTTCTCTTGCCACGGCTCGGAATTGGCCACTTTATCAGTTGGATGTCAAAAATGCATTTTTCCATGGTGATCTTCAGGCAGTGGCAGAGCCAATGCACGCTCAGAGGGGATGCATGCCCCCTCTCGCTTTTCTATATGTACATTATTACATATAAAAAAACTAAAGTATTTATCTCCACTTATAAAATTTGTTTAGTGTCCCTCCTAAATATAGAACTATTTTATTATTTTAAATTTTTTATAGAAATATTTGCAATCACGGGTCTTAAAATAACCAGTTTTAAAAAAATAACCTTTTTAAAACTTTTACTAGGTTAGGACATTTATTCGATTTTTACACCTATAAATTTTATTCATATGCTACTCGCGAGAAAACATTTACTACACAATAGAATTTTATTTGTTAGTAGAATATCATATAACTATCGTGATATTCTTACAAAAAAATTGTTAAGGCATTTAAATATTGCAAAGTTTTCGAATGAGTAAAGCTTAAAATCAAGATAACAAGTCAATTAAAAACGGTTGAGCTGACACTATATTATTTTAATTAATTTGATATGTTTTCAATAGTGATTAGTATCTACTTGATTATATTAGTTTTACTTATCTAAATAAAAAAATAAAAAGTTTTTGCCTTAATTGTCACAAATTTTTGTGAAAATATGCATTGCAAATTTTATATTTATCAATAATTATTTAAGTTTTAGCAATATTCTATTGTTATTGGTTATAAAAAAATCAATATCTTAAGTTAATTAGTGACTCCTCTAAATTAGATTTTTGGCTCCGCCGCCGTCTCCAAGAGGACGTGTATATGGAGCAACCTCCCGATTTTGTTGCTCAGGGGGGTCTGATATGGTGTGCTGGCTTCGTCGTTCTTTATATGGCTTGAAACAATCTCCCCGGGCCATGTTTGGGCAGTTTAACACGATGGTGCAACAATTTAGTGTGCGGCAATCAGAAAAAGATCATACAATGTTCTTTCGTCGAGTTGCTTTAGGATGTATTCTTCTTATTGTCTATGTTAATGATATTGTCATCTCTAGCGATAATAGCATTGGGATTAGTAATCTGAAGGCTTTTCTACAGGCACAGTTCCAAACTAAAGATCTTGAGCATCTGCAGTATTTTTTGGGGATTGAGATAGCCAGAGAAAAGCATGGGATCTTTGTTTCTCAAAGAAAATATATGGTTGACATTTTGTGGAATGCAGGCCTTCTAAATGCAAGGAGTGTAGAGTCTCCAATGGATCCGAGTGTGAAGCTTCTTCCAGGTGATGATGATGTGTTTTCTCATCCTGACAGGTATCGTCGAATGATGGATAAATTCAATTATTTGACCACCATGACCAGACCAGATATTGCCTATCCTGTTAGCGTAGTGAGTCACAATTCATGTCTGATCCTCGAGTCCCACATTGGAATACAGTAGTTCGTATCCTACGGTACCTCCGTTCCAATCTTGGGAAAGGCCTACAATTCTGTGATTGAGGTCACTTCCGTATCGAGGGCAATTATGATGCGGACTGAGCAGGTTATCCTATTGATAGGAAGTCCACATCAGGATTCTCTGTTTTCGTTGGTCTGGTATCGTAGAAAAGAAAGAAGCAAAATGTGGCGTTAAGGTCCAATGCTGAGGCGGAGTACAGATCTATGGCGTTGGCAACGTTTGAAATTATGTGGGTTCGACAGATTCTCACTGAGTTAGACGAACAGTCTACGAGTCCTACCAAGTTGTGGTGTAATAATAAGTCTGCTATCTATATAAGTACCAATTCAGTGTCTCATGAGCGAACAAAACATATTGAGATAGACTGTCATTTCATCAGACGTGAGTATAAGAAAGGCGATTTTAGTTTTGTTCGATCTGGTGAACAGCTTGCTGACTTATTTACTAAAACTTTACCCAAGTCTCGCGTTCAATACATTTGTAACAAGTTGGGTATGATAGATATCTATACTCCAACTTGAGGGGGGGTGTTAATATATATTGCATATTAATAATGTTATCATATGGGTATACCTATAGTATCTATTGTAGTTCTTCATATTTTAATAAACATGTGTGTATGCTTCACAATGAGGACACACACTTTCAGTATTTCTTCTCTCATTTTAATAATAAATTGTAGCAGAAGTTGAGTGTTTAAAAAACTTGTAACTTAAAGCTAAAATTAGTAGTAGGAAGCTAAAAGCAGTTAGAATATGAGAGAAAGAATACAGAAAGAGTGTATTCTCACTGTGAGGCATATACACATATTTATTAAGACGTGAGAGACTACAGTAGATACTGTGGCCATACCCACAGGATAACATTATTAATACTCAATATATATTAACAACCTCCCTCAAGTTGGAGCATAGATATCAAGCATGCACAACTTGTTACAAATGTAGTGAACACGGGACTCCAACAGCGCCTTAGTAAACAAGTCAGCAAGTTGTTCACCAGACCGAACAAAATCAAAGTCGATAGTGCCTTTCTTATACTCGTGGCGGATGAAATAACAGTCGCTCTCAATGTGCTTTGTTCGCTCATGAAACACTGGATTGATAGCGATGTAAACAGTAGACTTATTGTGACACTACAACTTGGTAAGACCCATAGGCGGTTCGTCTAATTCAGTGAGAAACTATCGAACCCACATGATTTCAGATGTTGCCAACACCATAGACATGTATTCCGCCTCAGCACCGGACCTCGACACTACATCTTGCTTCTTGCTTTTCCACAATACTAGGTTTCCACCAACATGGACAGAGAACCCTGATGTGGATCTCTTATCAATCGGACATCTTGCCTAGTCTACATTAGAATAGTCCTCAGTACGGAAGTGACCCCAGTCATAGAACTGTATGCCCTTCCCAGGGTTGGAATGGAGTTATGGAGGTACCATAGGAAACGAACCACTGCATTCCAATGTGGGATGTGAGAATCAGACATGAATTGACTCACAATGCTAACATGATAGACAATGTCCTGTATGATCATGGTGGTCAAATAATTAAGTTTCTCCACCATTCTGTGATACCTGTCAAGGTGAGGAAACACATCACCGTCACCGAGAAGAAGCTTCACACTTGGATCCATTGAAGACTCCACACTTTTTGCATTAAATAGGCCAGCATTGCACAAAATGTCAACCACATTTTCTCTGAGAAATAAAAATCTCATGCTTACCTCTGGCCACCTCGACCCCCAAACAATACTGCAGGTGCCCAAGATCTTTAGTCTGAAACTGTGTCTGCAGAAAGGCCCTCAGGTTACTAATCCCAACGCGGTCATCGCCAGTGATGATAATATCATTAACATGGACAACTAGAAGAAAGCAGCCTGAATCAGTCCGACGAAAGAACACAGTATGACCTTTTTTTGACTGTCGCAGACTAAACTGTTGCACCACCGTGCTAAACCTCCCAAACCAAGTCCGAGGAGATTGTTTTAAACCATATAAAGAACGACGAAGGCGACACACAAGATCAGACCCCCCCTGAGAAACAAAACCTGGAGGCTGCTCAATATAGACTTTCTCCTGAAGATCGCCATGGAGAAAGACATTCTTGACATCCAACTGATAAAGCGGCCAGTTTCGAGCCGCGATGAGAGAAAGAAAAAGGTGAAAGAAAGTCATCTTAGAGACCGGAGAGAAAGTCTTAAAATAGTCGACGCCATAAGTTTGGGCATAACCTTTTGCAACAAGGCGCGCTTTCAAGCGAGCCAAAGAACCATCAGGATTCACCTTGACGGTGTCGACCCATTTGCAGCCGACTGCCTGCTTCCCAGAAAGAAGAGAAACAAGGTCCCAAGTGGCATTGTTATCCATGGCAGACATTTCCTACAACATAGCAGAACACCAACCAGGATATGAGAGAGCCTCTAAAATACTACCAGGAACATCAGTAGTATCAACTATAGAAATAAAAGCACGTAAAGAAGCTGACAAGCCCTTATAGAAGTCAACATAAGGGGGGTGATCCCGACAGAGGCGATAAGAGCGACGAGCAGCAATAGAGGGCTCACTTACCGGCAGATCAACCGACGAGAGAACTAGCTCAGAAGGAGTCAAATCACGTGGGGGCAGTGCGGCAGGAGGTGGTGCCGAGAGCAGTGAAGAAGAGGCTGCAAGAGGATCAGTAATAATCCGAGAGACCAAAAAATCAGCAGACAGAGGGGAGGGAGGTGACTCACGACCTGGAGAAGGAACATGAGAAGTAGAATAGAATGGGGTCGACTCAAGAAAGGTAACATCCCGAGACACAACAAAACGACGGAGCGCAAGACAGTAATAGCGATACCCCTTCTGGTGTTGAGGGTAGCCAAGAAACACACATTTGAGAGCACGAGCATCAAGTTTGGTGACTTGTGGCCGGGTGTCACACACAGCATACATAACCAAAGATTTTAAGGGGCAAGGAGTGCACAGGCAAAGTAGGAGCTAATACAGACATCGGGAAAACACCACCCAACACAGTAGCCGACATGCGACTAATAAGATAATATGTCGTAAGAACAGCCTCACTCCAAAAAAGATGAGGAACATGCATATGACATAAAAGAGCACGGGCTGTTTCCAAAACATGTCCATTTTTCCATTCTACCACCCCATTCTGTTTGGGGGTATCAGGATAAAACGTCTTATGAGAAATTCCATGGCCTACCAGAAACTCCCTCATGGCAGTAGACAGATACTCTCCCCCCATTATCACTATGCAATACCCGAATACAGGTACCAAATTAGGTTTGTACAGTCATACAAAATTGAGTAAAAACAGATAATGCCTCATATTTATTTTTCATTAAATATATAAATGTGGCATGAGAATAATCATCGACAAAGCTCGCAAAATAATAGAAACCAAATAAAGAGGTGACCTGACTAGATCCCCAGACATCAGAATGTACTAACTGAAATAGAGCAGAAGCTTTTTTATTGACTCGAGACAGGAAAAGCACACGCAAGTGCTTGACAAACCAGGATGCCCAAGACGACAATGGTTATCAAGAGTGGAAGAAGACAAGGCAGAATACGCCTGAGCAGGAGTAGCATCTAGCAGGTATAACCCCGTCGAGACCCGTCCTCTACTGATAATCCTCTTCATCGTAAGATCCTGAAAGATACAAAAATCAGGAGAGAATGTCACTGAGCAACCCAAATCAGTAATAATCTGACTAATGAATAATAGATTAAAGGAATTATCAGAAGTATGCAAGACATTGCATAAAGAAAGGGCAGGAGTCGGTGTTGCAACACCACAACCCTCAACAGCTAAGGAGGATCCATTAGCCACCAAAACACCAGCATGACCAGGAGTCAGCTTATAATCTGATAGAATACCTAATGATTCAGCCATGTGAGCAGAAGCGCCAGAATCAATAACCCAAGTGTAGGGAGTAGCCACACATGCAGTAGGATTACTTGCAAATGTAGCTGCTGGTACCTCAAAAGAATTCGTACTCTGTCCAATCTGACCATACATATATTGGTCATACTCTGTGGAAGTCATCTCAACAACTCGTCTGGTCGAATTGGGCGCCCCCTGAGGACTTGGCTGGACATAGTCTTTCTAGCTGAAATCAGATGTGGCATTTGCCACCAGTGGGGGCTTCCCATGAAGCTTGTAACATTCACTGCAAATGTGTCCCCGGATCCCACAATATTGACATGTACGGGTCTCACAACCACCGTCACGACCTCCCCCACGACCAAACTTGCTACCACCACCACGACTGCAGCCTTGACTGCTGTGGTTACCATGAAGACCCACTAAAGCAGACTGATCCTAATTCTCAATAAGGGATGTACCGTACCACGAGACTCATCCCGACGGGACGCCCGACTCACGTCAAAATGCCTCGAAGAGAGTGGGAATGTCTGCCCCAGCAAGGATTTAAAAGCACGCTGAGCCAAACTCGAAGTCCAAACTAGCCAAGAAGCACACCACCAAAAGTTGTTGCCTCTGCTATTGAAACTGAGGCAGCTGATTCATGAACGGGAGAAGGCGATCAAACTCGTTGGCCAAAATCTTGAATTACATAAAATGATCCTGAAGAGGCTTCCCGGACTGTTGGGATTGAAAAAAACATTTAATGACATGATATAGGCAGGAGAGATCATTAGTGGATGAATAGATCAATTCTAACGAAGACCAGATTTCTCGCACAGTATTAGTGTTTGCCACCAAAGCCTGAACGAAAGAATCCATCGAGTTGAGCAACTGACTAAATATCCGGGCATCATTCCAGGTCCAAGTCCGAAAGGTTGCTAATGTTTGTGATGGACGATCATCAAACATGTGGGAATCGAGCTCCATGCCATGAAGAGACTTAATAACACTTTTCTTTCATAAAGCATAACCATTGGCGCCATCAAATCGCCGATCAACCAACCGTGTGGATGACAAGAACACCTTTGTGGTACGCTGCCGACCAACTTTAACCTGGGATTCACGAGTCACGAAATCTTCTGACATCCTTTGTTCACCAACAAGGAGACCAAAAATACCACGAAACACAAGTCTCAATCCACACGAAGGTATGACAAAGGACCACACCGGACTCTCACAGCATCATCAAACCAGCAGACATCATTGAACTACACCCTTGTATAGTGACTAAATGATGCAATGAGGGAAAGAGAGAGAAAGGTCCGGCCGAATTGCTGAAGGGACCTGTCGGAGGTCTGGGAGTGGTCGATGAGGCCCAAGAATGACCTACAGTGGTTGGCGCAAGCTCTGAAAGGGCCGACGGTGGTTGGCGGAGGCCCTGGAAGGGCCGACATATCACCCCTGGAGGGGTTGATGAGGGTCGGTGATATCCCTGGAAGGGCCGATGGTGGTCGACGTCACCCTGGAGGGGCTGACGAGGATCAATGACACCCCTGGAAGGGCCGACAAGAGTCAGCGTAGGCTCTGGAAGAGCCGACAGTAGTCGGCAAGGGTTTTTGGAAGGCCGATGGTGGTCGACGAGGGTGTCTGGGTGACCAACGGTGGTTGGCGAGGGTTTTTGGTGGTTGGCAGCGGTTTCTGGTGGGTGGCGACTAGGGTTAGGGTTTATGTTGGTGGTGGCTAGGGTTTCGTGGAGATGGTTAGGGTTTCATGGCTCTGATACAATGTTAGAATATGAGAGAATGCATACGGAAAGAGTGTATTCTCATTGTGAGGCATACACATTTATTAAGACGTGAAAGACTACAATAGATACTGTGGGCATACCAAAGGATAACATTATTAATACTCAATATATATTAACAAAAGCTACTAGCAGTAACATTTCCAAACATCCCCTATGTATATCACCGGCCAAGTATACTAGAGTTATATCCAGTAGGGTGTCACCTATTGGAAGTCGGGGACTTAATATCCCACGTGATGTTAACACCGTCCTATTCCTCTCACAAGCTAATCTCCGAAGTCACTTGCCCAACAGAGATCTATTAAAGAAATATAAACTCTTGATACCCAAAATACCTATCACTGGAGAGCAAAACATATGAAAAACAACTTCCCAACTCTATGAAAAACATCTTTTTAATTTCTCACGTCACTTAGCCATTGAAGCTGGACTAGCGTGCAGAGAAATAAATAAGTTGATGAACTCGACAAGTGGTTATTTGTTGTAGCTGAAATTACCATAAAAGTTGATTATTGAAAAGCAGAAACCAAAAAAACCAAAATGGAGCTTCTTAAATATCAGTTTTTTTAGCTTTTTAAAGTTATTTTTGATCCATAACCGAAAAATAAAAATTGTGAGAAACAAGCCACAACATATTTCAAAAAAAAAGTAAAAGCTGCATTAAGGAGATTTTGACAAACACGCTGGTCTCTTCTTAAAATTGTTCCACCACCCATTCATCTGCTTATACTTGAAAAAATATCACAAGGGGAGGTCAATATGGGTAATCGGAAGTGTACCAAGTTTGCAACCAATATAGAGGCCAACTTGTTAATATATATTAAATATTAATAATATCATGTGGGGATGCCCACAGTATCTGCTGTAATCTTTCATTGTTTAATAAATATGTGTGTATGTCTCACAATGAGAATATACTCTTTCCGTATTCTTTTTCTTTCCTATTCTAACATGGTATCAGAGCCATGAAACCCTAGTCACCGCGAAACCCTAGCAACCGCGAGCAGCAAAACCTAACCCTAGCCGCTAACCACCAGAACCTGACCATCAGACAACCTCGCCGACCACCGTCGGCTCTCCCGAAGGCCTCGCCAACCACCATCGGCTCACCAGCAGCCCTCGCCGACCCTTGTCGGCCTCCCAGACACCCTCGTCGATCCTCGTCAGGGACTCCAAAGCCTGCGCCGACTCTCGTCGGTTCTCTAGCAGGCATTGCCGACCCTTGTCGGCTCTTCAAGAGGCATAGCCAACCCTAGTCAGCCTCTACAGGGGTGACGGCAACCACTGTCGGCTCGACCAGGGGTGTCGCCGACCCTCATCAGCCCCTCCAGGGGTTACGTCAGCCACTGTCAGCCCTTCTAGGGCCTCCGTCGACCACAGTCGGCCCTCTCCAGGACCTCGCCGACCTCTGTAGACCCTTGTCGACCACAGTCAGCCCTTGTCGATCACTCCTAGACCTCCGACAGGTCCCTCAGCAGTTTAGCCAGTTTCTCTTTCCCTCACAGTGATGTCTGCTGATGCAATGATGCTGTGAGGGTCTGGTGTGGTTCTTTATCATACCTTCGTGTGGATTGAGACGCGTATTTCGTTGTATTTTTTATTCCCTTGTTGGTGAACAAGGATGTCGGAGGATTCCGTAATCGGCGAATCCCAGGTTGAAGCTAGACGACAGCGTACCACAAAGATGTTCTCGTCATCCACACGGTTGGTTGATCGGAAACTTGATGGCGCCAATGTTCATGCTTTATGAAAAAAAAGTGTTCTTAAGTCACTTCAAGGCATGGAGCTCGATTTCCACCTGTTTGATGACCCTCCATCACAAATATCAGCGACCTTCTGGACCTGGACCTGGGATGATGCCCAGATATTCAGTTAATTGCTCAACTCGATGGATCCTTCCGTTCAGGCTTTGGTGGCCAATACTGATACTGTGCAAGAGATCTGGTCCTTGTTAGAATCGATATATTCATCCACTAATGACCTCTCCCGCATATATGATGTCATGAAAAGCTTCTTTCAATCCCAACAGTCCGGGAAGCCTCTTAGGATCACTTTATGCAATTCAAGATTTTGGCTGACGAGTTTAATCGACTTCTTCTGTTTACGAATCAACTGTCTCAGTTTCAGCAGCAGAAGCAACAACTTATGGTGGTGTGCTTCTTGGCCAGTTTGGACTCTGAGTTTGACTAAGCGCGTTCTCAAATCCTTGCTGGGGCTGACATTCCCACTCTCTTCGAGACATTCCAACGTGTGAGTCGGGCATCCCGTCGGGATGAGTCTCATGGTACTGGTACATCTCCTGCTGAGACCTCTGATCAGTTCTCTTTGGTGGGTTTACATGGTAGCCGCAGCAGTCGAGGTCGCAGTCGTGGTGGTGGTAGCAAGTTTGGCCATGGCGGAGGTTGTGGTGGTGGTCGTGAGACCCGTACGTGCCACTATTGTGGGATCCGGGGACACATTCGCAGTGAATGTTACAAACTTCATGGGAAGCCCCCACTGGTGGCCAATGCCACATCTGATTTCAGCCAGCAGGACTATGTCCAGCCAAGCCCTCAGGGGGCACCCAACTCGACTAGACGAGTTGTTGAGATGACTGCTGCAGAGTATGACCAGTATATGTATGGTCAGATTGGACAGAATACGAGTTCTTCTGAGGTATCAGCGGCCACCTTTGCAGGTAATTGTACTGCATGTATGGCTACCCCCCACACCTGGGTTATTGATTCTGACGCTTCTGCTCACATGACTGGATCATCAGGTATTCTATCAAATTATAAGCTGATTCCTAGTCATGCTGGTGTTTTGGTAGATAATGGATCCTCCTTAGCTGTTGAGGGTTGTGTTGTTGCAACACCGACTCCGGCCCTTTCTTTATACAATGTCTTGCATACTCCTGATAATCCCTTTAATCTATTATCCATTAGTCAGATTACTACTGATTTGAGTTGTTCCGTGAAATTTTTTCCTGATTCCTATATTTTTCAAGATCTTACGACGAAGAGAATTATCAGTAAAGGACGGGTCATGGGCGGGTTGTACCTGCTAGATGCTACTTCTGCTCAGGCATATTCTACATTGTCTTCTTCTGTCCTTGATATTCATTGTTGTCTTGGGCACTCTGGTTTGTCGAGTCTTAAAATTCTTTACCCTAATTTAAGGTTTGTGTCTGCTATTGAGTGTGAGTCGTGTCGTTTTGCCAAACAGCTGCGTGTACCTTTTTAGTCTCGAGTCAATAAAAGAGCTGCTCCCTTTCAGTTAGTACATTCTGATGTCTTGGGACCTAATCCGATCACCTCTTTATTTGGTTTCCGCTATTTTGTAAGTTTTGTAGATGATTACTCTCGTGCCACATTTCTATACATAATGAAAAATAAATCTAAGATTTTATATGTGTTTATTCAATTTTGTATGACTGTGCAAATCCAATTTGGTACCTGTGTTAGGGTCTTGCGTAGTGATAATAGGGGGGAGTATCTGTCCACTGCCATGAGGGAGTTTTTCGTAGGCCATGGTATTTTCCATCAGACGTCGTGTCCTGATACTCCCAAACAGAATGGGGTGGCTGAGTGAAAAAATTGACATGTTTTGAAAACTTCTCGTGCTCTTCTATGTCATATGCATGTTCCTCATCAGTTTTTGAGTGAGACTATTGTTACGGCCTGTTATCTTATTAATCGCATGCCGTTTACTGTGTTGGGTGGTGTTTTCCCGATGTCTATGTTAGCTCCTATTAGTGTTAATTAACGGCAAGTATGATTAACCTAATTAAATAGGATTAACTAACCTAAACTTGATTAATTAGATTAATACTTGATTAATTAATTCAGTTTAGTGGTTAGGAAAATTGGTAACTCACCTAGTTACTAGCTGTCATTCTAAGAATATGCATGTGTAAATACAAATATCTAGGTATATATGTGAGATAAGGACATAAATTCTCTAAAAAGATTGAGAAAATAAGATAAGAGAGAGAAACTCTACAAAAATTCTAGAGAAAAGTGTTCAGCTGGAGAGAAAGTGAAGGAAAAAGGAAAAAAAACCAAGAAAAGTAAAGGAAAATATAAAGCTTTTGTACAAAATTTCAAATTAAGGTAAAAACTCACCATATATGCTATTCTCTATCTTATAATATGAAAATAAGAAGATTAAAATGAATTAAAATTGATTAATTGATGAGTTTAAGGTTCAGGTGATAATAAAAGTTAGGATTCGTATTTTCGGTTGTTAAGAAGCTTGGAATCCATAGTAATATCATCATCTGACTACAAAAATATTGAACCAAGATGAATATGAGACCTCAGAATACATTGTTGAAGTGTGATGCATGTTTTAAACTTGAGTTTTTAACTTTGGACATGAAGTATAATCAAACATAAGCAAATAACAACAAATCTAGACATTTCTCACGACTAGCCTTTACTCTTTTGATCATGAATTTTTGTACCTTTGGAATTAGATGACGAGACCACACCATTAGAAACTAGACTTTTAGAACTTCAATTTGGACCAAAATTTTGCCCCAATCGGAGTCCGAAAGGTTGAGTTATGGCTGTTTGAAGTTTTTGGACAAAAGCTGTCTAGCCTACTGGTTTTGGGCATCTGGACAGCCATGGCCACAAATATGTTGCAATTTTAATATACTTTTAACACTTTTTATGAGGTCCTATATGGGATATTAACCTAAAAATTGAATATAACATCCACCATTTGTTATAACTTTCTCAAAATATGAATTTAATTATATTCTACCATGAGTATAATACATGCTTTTCATGTAAAAACTCCTGATTAAGAAATGATTAACTTAAAACAAGTATTTAAGGTGAGTACTACTTTACCTTAGCTACACTTGTAAACTATGCTTTTCAATAAAAATGTTTACACTCGAAATCTTATATTCCTTATCAAATGTTTTTTAATGCTTTCATGGATATCAATATGTTAAAATGTACATGCTTTGATCTATTAGCGTAGTTGAATTTCAAAGTTTAAGATTTATGATTTAAAGAGAGAAAGAATTAGGTTTAAGGTTTTCTACCTCTACCCCCTTCATGTCTAAGTATTTATATTAAACAATAAAAAGAGAAAATTACAAGAAGGCCCTTGAGGCATAAACTACAAAAGTAAAAATAATAAAATAACTATTCTAGCACTCCCCCCTCAAGCTGGAGCATAGAGATCAAGCATGGCTAGCTTGAAAGATAAATGCTAAAAAGGGGAACGAGATAAAGGCTTCGTGAAAATATCGCCCAATTGATCTTCTGAGTAAACATACGGAGTGATAATGTGCTTCCGTAACAACAAATCACAAATAAAGTGACAATCAATTTCAATATACCTAGTTCGCTTATGAAATACTGGATTATTAGCAATGAAAATAGTAGCTTGATTATTGCAATACATTGACATCGGTGAAGAAACAGAAACGCCAAAAGTCCATAAGAAGAGAGCGAATCCATAGCAGTTCGGAAACAACATACACGATAGCATAATACTCGACTTCAGCACTAGAATGAGCAACAACCACCTATTTTTTACTATGCCAAGTAACAAGGCTTCCTCCAACAAAAGTACGGTAATCAGAAGTAGACCGTCGATCAAAACGACTACCAGCCCAATCTGCATCACTAAAGCCAACCATAGACAAGGATCGAGAAGGCCTATAGAGCAGACCGCTACCTGGTCCACTTTTCAAGTATTGCACAATCTGACAAACAGCCTCAAAATGAGGTTGGCAAGGAGCATGCATAAATTGACTAACCACATCAACGGCATAGGTAATGTTAGAACATGTAACTGTGAGATAAATTAATTTTCCAACAAGAAGGCGATAACGACCAACATTAGAAAAGAGATCGCCATAGTCAGTATCTAGTTTTACCGTTGAATCCATAGGAGTATCAACCGGTCAAGCACCAAGAAGGCCAGACTCGGATAAAAGATCAAAAACATACTTTCGTTGAGAGAGAAAGATACTCTGTGAAGAGCGAGCAATCTCAATGCCAAGAAAGTAGCGAAGGATACCAAAATCCTTAGTATGAAATGTTTAACCTAAATGGCACTTTAAGGCAACAATACTAGTAGAGTCATCACCAGAAATAGTGATATCATCAACATAGATCAATATAACAGAGCCACTGGGGGAGTGGCGGAAGAAGACAAAATGATCCGCAATTGAGCGTTGAAAACCATACGCAATTACAACATAACAAAAGCGATCAAACTAAGCACGGGAAGACTGCTTTAGACCATAGAGAGCCTTGCGCAAATGAAAAATCATATTCTCATTACCAGAGACAATAAAACCAGGGGGTTGATCCATATATACCTCCTCCTGAAAACCATCAAAAAAAATTGCATTTTTTATATCAAGTTGAAACAACGGCCAAGAACAACTAACCACCACAGATAAAAGAATCCAAACATAATTGAGACGAGCTACAGGAGAAAAAGTTTCCAAATAATCAACACCATAAGTCTGAGTGTATCCTTTAGCCACTAACTGAGCCTTAAGCCGCTCAACGGAACCATCTGGTAGATATTTGACAGTGTACACCCAACGACAACCTACTTTTTGCTTGCAAGGAGGGAGAGAAGTAAGCACCCAAGTCTGATTCTGATGAAGAGCACTCATCTCCTCATCCATAGCGTGTTTCCATCCAGGTAAAAGTATAGCCTGCTTATAAAAAGGAATAGAAACAGTACACATGGCACAAGCAAAGGAATGAAGACAAGAAGAGACACGAGCATAGGAAACGTACTGAGCAATAGGGTGTTAAGTACAAGTACATTCATCTCTCCACAAGGCAATAGGTAGGTCATCAACTGGAGGAAGGACCGCAGACGGGGAAGATGATGTGACCGAGGACATAAGAGACAGTGGGCCAATTCTGAGACCGTTCATACACCTGTAAAGGAGGAGAATGCAACTAGACAGGGAGGGGGATTGGTAAAAGAAGCGTAGAAGCTGAAAACTCCGCTCACGACAACAAAGAAGGTCTGAAGACAAGTTGTGACCAGCAAAAGTAAAAAAAGAAAGTCAACTCAAAGAACATGACATCAGCACTAACAAAATATCGATGAGACTCGGGATGATAGCAATAATACCATTTTTTAGTGCGAGAGTACATAAGAAAAACATATTTGCGAGCTCAAGGAGATAACTTATCAAATCTGGCATCAAGAACACGAACAAAGGCAACTCAACCAAATACTCGAGGAATGAGAGAAAAAGGTAGAGAATCAGGGTATAACTTAGAGAATCAGGAATGATGATTGATTGTTCAACACCACAGAAGGCATATCATTAATGAAATGGCATACACTGAGAATTGCATCATCCCAAAAATGTATGGGTACCTGCATTTGGTATAACAAAGTACGTGCAACATTTAACAAGTGTCGATATTTATGCTTAGTGGCACCACTCTGCTTGGAGATATGGGCACAAGTAGTTTGATAAATAATACTACGATCTACACAAAAGGAATCAACAGTAAACTGGGTATATTCCAAAAGATTATCAGAGTGAATAATTTTGATCTGTTTGCCAAACTATGTGAAAATCTCATTATAAAATTTTGTAAGAATAAGAGAACTCAAATCTGTTTTTCAGTAACAATAACCAAGTCATACGAGAGTAATCATCAACAAAGATAACAAAATAGAAATATCCATTAGTATTTGGAGTTCACGAAAGACCCCAAATATCAGTATGAATTACATCAAAAGATGCAGACTGGCGACCATGACTACTTGAAGGACAAAAGGTACAGTGATATTTGCCCAACTAACAAACCTCACACTCTAAACTAGACACAGAACTTAAATGAGAAATAATTAACTTCAGTTTAGTTCAAGAAGGGTAACCCAACCGAAGATGCCACTGAAGAGGAGGAGCATAGGCACTCAAGGCAAATGATGTGAGGAGAGGCGCAATCAGTCTTCAGAAAATAGAGACCATCTTTCTCATACCCCGAACCAATCATCTTCTTGGTCTGCAAATCCTGAAAATCACAAGAAAAAAAAGGTTGTACAACAATTTAAAACTTTAATCAATTGACTAACAAAAAGCAAATTAAAGGAAAAATTGGGAACACACGGAGACTAGAGAGTAAAGCCAAGGATGGATGAGGATGAAGAACACCTTTCCCACGCACAGAGCGAGAAGAACCATTAGCTAAAATATTATTATAGTGAATGAGAGTAAAATCAGAAAGCATGGAGGAAGTACCAAACATGTGAGAATTAGCTCCAGAATCTATAATCCATAAAGGGGGCAAAACAAAGACAGACAATAGTACCTGAATCAGCTAAAGTAGCAATAGAAGTGGAAGGACAGGCGGCATGCAAAGCCTGAACGAGATTGCTAAGTTGAGCAATGAGTGAATCGTGAGAATCAGAACTAAAGGAGGCGGAACCAAAAGAAGATGAAGATGTGGGAGACGAGAGCTGAGAAGGACTATCAGTAACTTGAGCAGAACCTGGCTTGCCATACTTTTGTCAACAGTATGGTTCCATATGATTAGTACCTCCACAGTAATCACACTTTCGGTCATCGCGACCACCTGTTCGACCACCACTACGAGCTCCACCACAAGAACTACGTCCACCACGGGAGCCAATGAAAACTAAAGGCGAGGACTCTAAAGAAGAAGAAGTAGAGCAAGAGGCAATGGATGCATGTCCCAATGAAGAGTGCAAAAGTCGAGAATAGGCATTACTGGTGGTAGGCAAGGTCTCATTCGCAAAAATCTGATCTTTGAACCCACGTAACTCATAGTCTAAACTGGATAACAAGAAGAAATTGTAAAGTCCTCCCAATGGCACTGTTATTGTGTAAGATCATTAATAAGAGGCCATAACTGCAACAATTGGTCCCAAAGATTCTTAAGTGTACTGTAATATTCTGACAAAGGCTTTCCAAACTGCTTCCTGGTGAAGATTTTTTCATAGATCTCAAAGACACAAGAAACATTACTTTGATGTGAGAATGAGTCAGCAACGGAACCCCAAATCTTCTTAAAGGTGTCACAAAATTCAATGATTGCGGCAACAGTAGGCTCAATACTATGCCACAACCAACCCATAACAATCGAATCTTCACACATTCAATCTTCATATTTAGGATCTGTTGTGGGCAAAGGGACATCAATCACATACTTTAATTTACGCTTACTGCGCAAAAAAAAAAAAAATCACCGCATGAGCCCAAGCTAAGTAATTCAACCCATTTAATTTTGTAGATGTAATGAATTTGAGCATATCATCATCCCGAGTTAAAGAGACTTTGCTTTCAGCTATAACCCAAGAACTAGTAAGGTCTCCAACCAATAAGGAACCGCAAACTATCGCGAACTAGTGAAGTCGAAATCTTCAAACTCCTATAGAGAAAAGATCTATCTTTATCCAATAGAAGAAGAGAGGAGACCATCGAACCAAACCTGAGCCATCGCTAACACTTTCGGAGCAAACCTAGCCGTTGTCACCTCTCCTGCGGAGCAAACCCTAGTCGTCATCGACTCCTTTGGAGCAAACCCTAGCCGTCGTTGACTCCTTTAGAGCAAACCCTAGCCGCCGACGACTCCTTTCGAGCAAACCCGAGCCACCGTTAAAGCTATGCGACAAAGAGTAGGATCGCTTAAACTGAGAACAAGCCGCAAAACTTCAAATCGATGCACAAACTTTAACTAAACTTCAAATCGGCTTTAGATCTAATATAAATTAGGATTGGCGACACAAATCGAGTAAAAGAAAGGCATCCAAACTCGCAAAGAACTGCGAATGTCCATATCGATTAAAAAAAACTAGGGTTTTGGAGCGAACAAACAGAGGTAGAAAAAGGATGTGAGATGGTGTCGAAAATTTTGCAAAAATCACCATAATGGCGAGGAGATCAAGGCGAACTGAGAGGTGCGATCGACAAACATCGGCATCAATACGGGCGATGACATTTGCATGACGTCATCGCCGAAGAGTGCTAATGTTAGCGACGTTTTTGACTCTCAATTCTTGAATAATTTGACAGACAATGAAAGTAAGATTGTTTGTTCTGATACCAAGTTGAAGTTCAAAGTTTAGGATTTAAGGTTTCAAAAGAAGAAGAAAAAGAGAAAGAATTATGTTTAGGGTTTTCTACCTCTGTTCCCTTCACCTCTTATTGTTTATATTAAACAATAAAAAGAGCAAATTACAAGAGACCCTTGAGAAATAAATTACAAAAATAAAAATAACAAAATAACTATTCTAACAAGTGTCATCCGCAATTATCCCATGCTACTAGGAAAAAGAAAGTAAACTAGCAGTGCTATAATGAGACATCTCAATCTTTTTGCCACCAATTTTGGTTACAAGATAGGATGCCAGAGTTGGCCCGGTAGTCAAGGGCGAAGGCACAGCAGGCCGAGAGCGGGTTGTTGCCCTCTCTGACTTTTAAAAAAAAAACAATTATTAGCTTTAGTTTTTTAATAATTGTAAAAAATGCCCCCTCTAAATTATACAATTGCCCCCTTGCCCTCTCTAATTTATTATTTGGTCCCTAATATAAAATGAACTGATTGTTCATTGTTGCCCTAGCTAGCAACTTGCGAAGTGCGAACAGTCTGTCTTTGACTCTCTAAGTCTCTTCATCTCCCTCGCAACTGGCCGTCGCACCACTCTCGCTCGCCACCACTTGCTAGTCATAGTCGCCGCCAGTCACCGCTTCTGCTCCCCACCACTCGTTGCTCTTGCTCACTGTCGCTCTTCCTTCTTGTCGTCGTTGCTCTTGCAGCCCTGCTCCTACTGAGTAAGCTTCTTCAGTTTTGCTCCTACTGAGTAAGCTTCTTCAGTTCTTCTAATCTTCTGAGTGTTTTTTGTGTGGAGATTTCATATATGCTGAATAGTGAATACATTATACATATCCATATGACCATATTTATAAAATATGTTGAATGCATAAATAATTTTTTAATTTCTAATTGTAATTTTTCACAAATTAATTGAGTTTATGTGGTGTTATCAGTTGTGTGATTTGTGATGTTAGGTAATTTCAGTTGTAATTCAATTTATATATTATCAATATATATAGATTTTTTTAGTAGCACCTCATTTTACTGTGTATAATTTTAAATATTTGCCCCCTTTGAACATGATTCCTGACTACACCATTGCCGGTAGTCCTTCCTAAATAAATATGTGGTGATGACATCATATATAATTTGAAATTCTATAAGCTTCCATGACATGATCAAAGTAAATTTATCGATGTTTTAAACTTTGGTTCTATAAATGTTCTTGACTCCGTTTGTACGCATTATATATAGAAAAAGGCTTGACAAAGGACATCCACGAATCTTTTGTAATTATATAGTATTCACTGGGCTTCTGAACTTAAGCGTTGAATCTTACATCTTTTCAGGTGATAAAGTGTAGTATGGTTCAAGTTTAGAGCTGTGCATATGTGTAGAAATGGTCTACTTAAGAACTAATTCTTGAAACTTCATATATTTTGAGCTGTGAGCGATGTACTCTTTTAATATTTATTTTGTAATTTACGAAAGGTCCTCTTATAATGCTTTTGTATAGTGATGTAATATAATGGAATTTCATACCATCTTACTTATGCACAGCTATGGTGGAAATGGTTTTGTATTAGATTAATAATTGAAAAGAAAACAAGTTTACGGGTTTTATTATTAAATTTCCAATGTATTATGTTTTACCCCTTAATTATTAATAGAGTACCACAACTTAATGATGAAATGACCTTAGGTAATCTAAAACTGCTAGTCGGTCTCAACCCTAATCCTATAGGAGTGGGTATACGCCGTGACAATTGCAATCCATTAGGAATTTCATTATTTTTAGATAAATTCAGCTACAGGTGCAGTTCTGTCATTTCTCATTTTCTGGAAGTATTGGTTATTTTTGTTACTTACATCTCCGAAAGTACAGATGGAGCTTCAAAAATTTAATGTTACGATTGCTTAGTAAGTTTAAGGTTACTTCGGAATAAAGCGTGGAAATAATTGCAATCTACTAAAAACTCTTTAGACTTTGACTACATCATATTGGAATACTTATGAAGTACGAATACTTCAAAAATGGTGCTGTACGCATATCCGATACGTATCGGATATTGATACGCCGGGATACATATCGGATACAGCTGAAAAATATCCAAAAATTATTTTTTAATTTTGCAGTTTTGGATACATCTCAGATACGTTTGGGATAAGGCGGGATACGTATGGATATGTTCGGGATACGTCGGGATAAAAAAAAAAAGAATCTCAAAAGCCACGCAATGAAACCCTAAAGGCATAGATCAAAATATGGCGTTTTAACTTCACATCATCATAAAAGATAAAATTGCAAAGCAAGAGCCAAAAGGAATACCGAAATAGTCGAGCGGCGGTGAAACCCTAAGGAAGACTTCAATTTCAATTCTCAATCGAATCAATCGGTGTCCAATCCAACCCTAGCAGTGTCGATCGTGATCGAGCAAGCCCTAGAAGTCGACAATCCAGAATCAGAAGTTCATTGAAGCTTTGCAGGTCAGTCGACAGTTGATTCTTGCTTCGTTTCTCCTCTTTCTATGTTCTTCTCGACTTCTCATCTTTCGTTGGTCGTTGCCGACTTGCCGTCGGGCTTCTTGCTTTTTTGAGTTTTCTCAGTCCCGTTCTCATCTCTCTTTCTCTCTCTCTTAAAAAGCTAAAAGAATTTATAAAAACTTATTACCATGCATGTGAAAGGCTTTAGGCATTAGAATAAAAATTTTAAACTTATTATGCAGTGCACTGTGCAGCTGTGCTACAATAACAGTGTAACACTAAGCACTTAATCCCGAATTGGCTGTTAGTGCCAACTTCTGGGACCTATTGGCTAGTGATGTTAACTAAAATTATAAATAAAATTAAAATTGCTACTATAATTGCTAATTGATGATTTATGAAATTGTTATTCAATTGTTCCGATTGCTCATTGTTGATTGCTGAAATTATAAATGCTTCGATTAACATGATTATTGATATTTTATTATGTTTTTTTTAAATCAAATAAATTTAGGAATATGAGCTTTGGAAGCTTTGGTTCATCTAGTAGAAGCAGTTTAGCCATGAATGCTGAATCTGTGGATGATCAAGCTCCTCTTTGGAGTTATGTTACAAAATTGAAAAAAATGGGAGAAAGGGGAGGGAATACCAAATTTAAATGCAATTATTGTCAATGTGAATTTAAGGGATCATATTACAGAGTTAAGGCACATCTATTGAAAATTTCTAGTAATGGGATCAAAGTGTGCCCCAAAGTCACTCCTCAACATCTTGCTGAAATGCAACGGAAAGTTGAAGAAGCTGACAACAGATTAAAAATGTCTATGCCGAAAAAAGTTCCTTTGCCACCTTCTTCGGGCCAATCTAGTACAGGTTCTGGCTCAGCGACATTACATGTTGGAGGATTTCGATTGGAGAGATATGAGCCAAAGAAAATTAAGGCAATTAGTGCTACTCGAGAAAAAAGCATTTAATCCTGGAGCTAGAGAACAATTACATGTTGAGATTGCTCGCATGTTTTATTCAACTGGGTTGCCTTTTCATTTATCTAGAAACCTATATTATGTGAGTGCATTTCAGTTTGCAGCCAATAATTCAATCACGGAGTATGTACTGCCTGGTTACAATTTGTTGAGGACTACGTTACTTCAGAAAGAAAAGGCAAATGTAGAAAGGCTATTGGAGCCAATAAAGAAATCATGGAAGGAAAAAGCGCTAAGTGTAGTTATTGATGGATAGATCGATTCTCAAAGAATGCCTCTTATTAATTTTATGGGAGCTTCGGAAGGTGGAGCAATGTTCTTAAGAGTTGTAAATTGTGAATGTGAGGTCAAAGACAAGTTCTTTATTTCCAATTTGATTAGTCAAGCAATTGAAGAAGTTGGACCTCAAAATGTGGTTCAAATAATTACAGAGAATGCTCCTGTATGCAGTGCAGCTGGATTGCTCATTGATAGCAAGTATCCAAATATATTTTGGACACCATGTGTGGTTCACACACTTAATCTTGCTCTTAAAAATATGTGCTGCAAAAGAAACTGGAGGTACTGCTTTTGCATTTGATGAATGTCATTGGATTACACTCTGTGTTGATGAGGTGCTGCTTATAAAAAACTTTATCATAAATCATTCAATGAGGCTTGCAATTTTCAATGAGTTTGTGCCTTTGAAGCTACTTGCTGTTGCAGACACACGCTTTGCATCAGCAGTTGTTATGCTAAAAAGGTTTAAACTTATAAAGCGTGGCCTCCAATCAATGGCTATAAGTGATAGATGGGCTTCGTATAGAGAATATGATATTGGAAAAGCAGGATTTGTGAAGGAAAAGTTATTGAATGATGTTTGGTGGGACAAGATTGATTATATTCTCTCTTTTACATTGCACATTTATGAGATGCTTCGGGTTTGCGACACAAATCAGCCATGCCTTCACTTGGTTTATGAGATGTGAGACACAATGATTGAAAATGTGAAGGCGGCCATCTATAGACATGAAGGAAAGCTTCAAGAGGATGAGTCAGTCTTTTATTCTGTGGTGCATAATATCCTTGTTGATATATGGGCAAAAAGCAATACACATCTTCATTGCCTTGCACATTCTTTGAATCTGAGGTAACTCTTTGAATCATTTTTTTTGTTGAGTTATAACTGTAAGTTTTGATAACATAATTTAAGTTATTTAACTTTTATATTTTTTTATACTTCAAATTTAAGTATTATAACTCAACGTGGTTGGATGAAAATCTTAGTCGTATTCCTCCTCACAAGGATGAAGAAATTTCATATATGAGGAACAAGTGCTTCAAAAAATACTTTTCTAATACAGATAAAAGAAGAATGATCAATGTGGAGTATGGAAAATTTTCCGGTTATTTGGAAAGTTTTGGGAATTTTGATCTCAAGAAGTGATAGAGGAGTGTTGGAACCTCTTATTTGGTGGTTTACACATAGGTCCTCTGCACCTATTCTCCAATTTTTAGCATTAAAATTGCTTAACCAACCATGTTCCTCATCATGTTGTGAAAGAAATTGGAGCGCATATTCTTTTATTCATTCCATCAAAAGGAACAAAATGGCACCACAAAGAGCTGAAGATTTGGTTTTTGTGCACAACAATCTTTGTCTTCTATCAAGGAGAAGTCGACAGTATATGGAAGGAGATACCAAGATGTGGGATGTTGGTGGAGATGCATTTGATTCACTTGAGGGTGCTGGCTTGCTTGAAATTGCAGATCTTTCACTTGATGAGCCGGATATGGAAACTGTAATATTCACAATGATAGTGAAGGGGGTTAAGCTGAAATTGATATTACTTAAGAGTGAAGAATGATGATCCTTAGTTTAAGAAAAATGCTTTGTTATGTTTTAAACTAAACTTGCTTTTGTCGTGTGTTGGATGTCTAAAAGAAACAATTTGGTTAATATTTTGGTTTTATTATCAATCTATATGAATTCATTCTTGCATTTAACTTAATTTTATGAATAATATAATACTAAATATAAATGCATATTAATATATATAAAATTTACAAGCGTATCCCAACCGTATCCGTATCCTACTTTTTTCAATTTTTTTGTATTGCCGTATTCATATCATATTATATCTGTATCCCGTATCCTTGCTTCATATACCCTTTTTATAAATTATTTATAAGTCATGGTATTGCAATACTTAGAATTCTTATTTCCAAATATAACCATGAAAATACAAATTTTGTAGAAGAAAGTGGTAAACGCAATGATCGCAATCCTATCAATATAAGGATGAAACATCTAGAAAGGTATACTAAATTGGGATTAAAAAAAAAGAGGATAAATTACACCAACCACCCCCGAGGTTTTGGTCAATCAAACACAATCAACCCCACACGTTTAGAAAAATAACATTGTCACCCCTTAGATTTTAATACCGTTAATGAAGATGGTTAAATGACTAAAATACCCTTGTGAATTAATTCACCAATGCTCGTCTTCAGCCCTAATTTTGGTTGTAAAATCCTTCCAATTTTGGTTGTAAAATCCTTCAGCCCCACCATTGCTCTCCTTCATCATCTTCTTCCTCTTATTCTCTTCTCTTTCTCTCAAATTCATCTACAATTTCTCATATATATATCGATTACAGAAGAGAAAATTGGCAGCCATGGGATTTGAGAAAGAAGCAAGCTCATCTTCCCATATCCTCCACGTCCCTCTTCTTCCTCCGGAAGATACCCCTCTCCTCACCAAATCCCAACCCCTCTCCTACAAATTCAAGGCCTTCACCAACGTCTTCATCGACTTCGCTAGCGTCTTCATCGCCGTTGTTGTCGCCAGTGTGGGGGACCTCAGCCTTCCCTACACCTTCAAGCGCACTGGCTAGGCCATGGGAATCCTCATCCTCTTGTCGTTGCCTTCCTCACCTTCCACTACATGATGCTCCTTGTTCACACCCACCGCTGCCTCGACTCCCTCCACGACTTCTCCAAGATCGCCTCCTTCGGCGGCCTCGGATTCGCCATTTGTGGCCCCATCAGCCGCTTAGCCATCGACGTCATGATCGACCTCTCCCTAGCCGGTTTCTACGTCAGCTACCTCATCTTCATCGCCAACACCTTATCCTACCTCTTCAACTATTCCTCAATGAACCCCAACCCCAAAATCCTGGGTTTTTCACTCAAATCACTCTACATTTGGATTTGCTTTCCCTTCCAATTAGGGTTAAATTCAATTCCCACGTTGACTCATTTGAGAAATTGATTGAGTAAATTACATTGAGAGAAAGGGAGAGGGAGGGAGATGCGATGTGGTGATGACGGCAATGGCAAAGGAACCAAATCGTTGATGACTAAGGTCGGTGGTGGTGGAGGTTAGCAACGGAGGGAGTGGTGGTGCGAGACATTGGGGATGAAGATCGATGGTGGTGACGGAGATCAATGGTGGTGACGAAGGTGGTGTTCTTGGTGGAAATGTCTGCTAGGGGTAAATATGGAAGAATTTGTTCATTCATTGCTAACATCATTGGTCAAACACGAGTTAACTAACGAAAACATAACGATGTGGGTTAATGTATAATATGAAATCAAACGTCAAGGGATAACGATGTAATTTTTTCAAATGTGTGAGCTTGACTGTATTTGACCCAAAACTCAGGGAAGGTTGGTGTAATTTCACCCAAAAAAATTAAAGAAAGTTCCCTTTATAGCCATTAAACTTGGTTGCAGGCTTGCCAAAAAAAAAATCTACTGTTTGCCAGCAAATTTATTCCCACCGGTCATTCTATGAAATCATGTTAGAATAAAGGAGATTATAGAGAAGAGTGTCTCACCAAATGAGACATACACACGTATTTATTAAGAAAAAGATATTACAATAGCTACTGTGGGCATACCCACATAATACCACATACTATAATATATATATAAATATATTAACCCTTACTACTTAACACCCCCCTCAAGTTGGAGCATATATAGCAACATGCCCAACTTATTACAGATGTAATTGACTTGAGATCCCGGCAATGCCTTAATGAACAAGTCAGCAAGTTGTTCACCAAATCGAGCCGAACCAAACCTGATGGTGCCAATCTTGTACTTATGACGGATGAAGTGACAGTCAATCTCGATGTGTTTGGTTCGCTCATGAAACACTGGATTCGTGACAATATAAACTGCAGACTTATTATCGCACCACAATTTAGTAGGTCCCATAGACAGTTCACCTAACTCGGTGAGAAGCTGTCGAACCCACATAATTTCATATGTAACTAATGCTATGGACCTGTATTCTGTCTCTACACTTGATCTCGATACCACGTCTTGCTTCTTGCTTTTCCACGACACGAGGTTCCCTCCAACAAAAATAGAGAACCCTGATGTGGATCTTCTATCAATTGGACATCCTGCCCAGTCTGCATCAGAATAGCCCTCAGTACGTGAATGACTCCGATCACAAAATTATAGACCCATCCCTGGGTTGCAGTTGAGATACTAGAGAATACGAACCACTACATTCCAGTGGGGAGTACGAGGATCAGACATGAATTGACTCACAACGCTGACTGGATAGGCAATGTCTTGTCTAGTCATAATAGTCAAATAATTAAGTTTCTCCACCATTCGTCGATGCCTGTCTGGATGAGGAAACACATCACCTTCACTAGGAAGAAGCTTCATACTTGGATCCATCGGAGACTCCACACTTTTTGCATTCAGTAGACCGACATCACGCAGAATGTCTATCACATATTTCCTTTGAGACAAAACATATTTCCTTTGAGACAAAGATCTTATGCTTACCTCTAGCTACCTCGACTCCCAAAAAATATCGCAAGTGTCCAAAATCCTTTGTTTAAAATTGTGACTGCAAGAAAATTTTTAGATTGCCAATCCCAACATGATCATCACCAGCAATAAGAATATCAACAACATAAACAACAAGAAGAATACATCCCGCATCAGTCCAACGAAAGAACACTGTATGATATTTGCCTGACTGTCGTAGTTCAAACCGTTGTACCACCGTGCTGAATCTCCCAAACCAGACCCGAGTAGATTGTTTTACACCGTATAAGGACCGACGAAGTCGACACACAAGGCCAAACCCCCCCTAGGAACAAACCCGGGAGGTTGGTCCATATAAACTTCCTGAAGGTCGCCGTGGAGGAAGGCATTCTTGACATCCAGCTGATACAGGGGCCAATTTTTTGGTGGTAGCAAGAGAGGAGTAACCGAATGGAGGTCATCTTGGAGACTGGAGAGAAAGTCTCAAAGTAGTCAATGCCATACGTCTGAGCATATCCCTTCGCAACAAGGCGTGCTTTTAACCGAGCCAATGAACCATCAGGATTTACCTTCATTGTATAGACCCATTTGCAGCCAACGGCCTGCTTTCCGGTAGAAAGAGGAACAAGCTCCCAAGTACCATTATGCTCCAAGGCAGACATTTCCTCTAACATAGTTGATCACCAACCAAGATAAGAGAGAGCCTCTGAGACACTTCCTAGAACAATAGTAGTATCCAGTGCAGAAATAAAGGCTTGTAAGGAAGCTAACAACCCCTTATAAGATTCAATATACCTGGGGTGATCCCGACATCGGCGATATGGACAACGGGCAACAATAGAGGGCTCACTTGCTGGCGGATCAACTGACGAAAGGACTGGCTTAGCAGGGGTCGGATCACTTTGAGGTGAAGGTGCTGGAGGCGGCGGTGAGAGCGGCTCAGGAGATGTAGCAGAAATATCAGTGGTAACCCGAGAAAGCATAAAATTAGCAAACAAAGGAGGGGGAGATGACTCACGAGCGGGAGATGGACGGGAAGGAGATGGTGAACAGAAAGGGATTGACTCAAGAAATGTGACGTCCCGAGACACAACAAAGCAACGGAGTGCAGGACAATAACACTGATACCCTTTTTTATACTGAGGATAGCCAAGGAACGCACATTTGACGGCACGAGAATCAAGTTTGGTAACCTGTGGTCAGGTGTCGCGCACATAGCATATGCAACCAAAGATTTTAAGTAGCAAAGAGTGGAGAGGCACCATAGGAGTTAGAGCAGATATAGGAGAAAGACCACCAAATACAATGGGCGGCATGCGATTAATAAGATAGCACGCTGTAAGAACCGTCTCACTCCAAAACTGATGAGGCACATGCATATGATACAATAGAGCCCGGGCTGTTTCTAACACATGTCTATTTTTCTGTTCATCTATCTCATTTTGTTCGGGAGTATCGGGACACGACCTTTGATGAAAAATACCACGACTTAGCAAGAAGTCCCTCGTAGCAGTAAACAAATACTCCCCCCATTAACACTCCGCAAGATTTTAACACAAGTGCCAAATTGATTTTGTATAGTCATACAAAATTGGGTAAACACAGACAAAATCTCAGATTTATGCTTCATTAAATAGAGAAATGTGGTGCGAGAGTAATCATCAAGAGTTTCTGGGCTTAATATGTCGACAGAGGCCGGCGAGGGTTCCTGGGTTGCCGACAGTGGTCGGCGACAGTTTCTGGGGTGCTGACAATGGTCGACGAGGAGTCCTGGAGGTCCAACGAGGATCAATGTGAGGTTTAGAGAGCCAAGCGAGGGTCGGCGATGGGTTTAGGGTTTCAAACGAGGGTCGACGTGAGGTTTAGAGAGCCAGATGATGGTCGCCGGTGGGTTTAGGGAGGCCGACGATGGTCGCCGGTGGGTTTAGGGCTCAGATGAGTAGGTGGCGGCTGGTTAGGGTTCAGATGGTCGGCGGTGCTTCTTTTGCAAGTGGCGGCTAGGGTTTTGGGAGGTTAGGGTTAGGATTTCATGACTCTGATACCATGTTAGAATAAAAGAGATTAAAGAGAAGAGTGTGTCTCACCAAAGGAGACCTACACACATATTTATTAAGAAAAAGAGGATTACAATAACTACTGTAGGCATACCCACATAATACCACGTACTATAATAAATATAAATATATTAACACTTACTACTTAACAAATCATCCCAGATTATACACTAATTATTTCAAGTTTCATTCAACAACAAAACACATTTAAAAGGAGTATTAAATAAGCCAAATTTCCTAAAGAAATGATAATATCTCCCACTTAACCACAGGAGAATGACTGCAAAACAAATTACCAAATAAACAAAATGTATAAAGCAAGTGACAAATGAAGACGGAAAATTAAAAGTAGAAAAGATACCATGTACAGTATCAAATAAAAATAACATTGATTAATTAAACAACAAATGGAAACCAGTGTAAAAGCAACCAAGATACTCACAGAGTATGAGGCTGTCAAGAAACAATTAGTAATCTGCCATGCATAGCCAACAGCATGAAAAGAT
>JAOTRH010000024.1:21137793-21145637 GCA_034768845.1 Heliamphora exappendiculata
GTGTAGTAATGCCCTGCTGGACAGTGGCGGGCAAATCACGATAAGATGTAGTATAAACGGGGTGATCTCAATAATTACGATAAAACTTTCGTAAAGCAATAGAAGGATCACTTACCTGATCATGGACCGAATCCAGCTGAGAAGATACTGACTCAAGTAGAGGAGAGGTGGTGGAGCCTAGTGAAGACGATGATTCTGAGGATGATGATATCACAGGTGAAACCGGGGCAGCAGGAGAAGGCTCCTCGGTAATATCAACTGGAAAACTGGTGGCGGGAGAAGGTGCCACTGGTAAATCAGTGGAGGAAGGATACAGCAGAAACCGCTCTACACATTCATCAACAGTGGAGGAAGGTATAGTAGCTGGGCCATAAAATGAATCAAATTCAACAAAAACCACGTCTCAGGAAATTATAAACAGTCGCAACTCCGGACTATAACAACGATATCCTTTCTGTGTCTTTAGATATCCCATGAAAGCACACTTTAGTGCGCGAGCATCTAGCTTAGTCACATGCTGCCGAGTATCTCTCGCATAAGAAGCACACCCAAAAATCTTGAGTGGCAATGAAAAGGGAATCTGCTGAGAACGTAAAACTGACAAAGGTGTAGCACCATGTAGAACAGAGGATGGCAATCTATTAATAAAATAGCATGCTGTCAACATTGCTTCACCCCAGAAGATCTTGGGAACTTTCATCTGGAACATTAGAGCACGTGCAGTTTTCAAGAGATGTCTATTCTTCCTCTCAACCACTCCATTCTGTTGTGGTGTGTCGGGGCATGACGTCTGGTAAATAATTCCATATGTACGCAGGTATGTACCCAGCACTCCACCAATATACTCATCCCCATTATTACTACATAGGGTCTGAATAGTTTTGCCAAATTGGGTTTGAATTTCATTACGAAATGTAATAAAAATAGTAGGTAATTTAGATCGCTTCTTCAGAAGATAAAGATAAGTAATTCGGAAATAATCATCAACAAAAGTTACGAAGTACCGAAATCCAAACAAAGACATAACAGAACACAGATCCCAGATATCTAAATGAACTAAAAAGAAAGGGCTCATTATCCTATTATTATTCTTGAACACATATGGCACACGCAGGTGCTTAGCAAACCGGCATGACTCACACTCTAATTGTGTAACCTTACTCAAACTGGGACATAGTTTCTTCAGACTGGGCAATGAAGGATGGCCTAACCGACAGTGTATATCCAAAGTCTGAGACAATCTCCCCGAGCCTGCAACATCCACGGTCTCATCCATCACATACAGGCCACCAACCACCCGTCCTCTACTGGTAGTATTTCTCAAAACTAGATCATGAAAAATACAATGAGTAGAAAAGAATGTTACGGAGCAATTCAAATCCTTTGTAATCTGACTCACATATAGTAAATTAAACGGATTAACAAGAGTACGTAAAACATCAGAAAGGGTATGTGATGGAGATAAAGCAGCTTACTCCTGTCCCTTTACCTCCAAAGTTCCACCATTGGTAACAAAAACCCCATTGTAGCAAGGGGTCAACTGATAAGACGAAAAAATATCTATGTAGTGGGTCATATGCGTAGATGCACCTAAGTCGATCACCCACGATCTGGGAGTAGCCATACACGCAGCAGGGTTCCCTGCAACTATGGCTGAGGGAGCATTGGCTGTGTTCCTAATCCTTATCTGTATGAATTGGTCACATTCTTCCTGAGTCATATCTATAGTCCTCCTCTCAGAAGAAGATGATGGAGTATCATAATCGGCTACTACATTAGCCACAGATGTTGTAGGGCGCCCATGTAACTTCCAACACAAGCTCTGTAAATGTCCTTACTCTCCACAATAGTGGCAGGACCTGATGTCACGTCCACCTCTACCTCTGCCTCGTCCTCCATCATGGCCTCTACCTCGGCCTCCATCATCACGACCCCCATCTCGACCTTTGCCTCGAAATCCTCCTCGACCTCTTCCACGAGATACACCCAGGGCTGTATGATCACCCTGGTCAGCAGCAGTAATACGAGGCTCTTCGTGACTAACTGCTCTGTTCATCCTCCTAAAGATCTCAGATAAAGAACGAATATCAGACCCAACCAAGATCTGGGAACGTGCTGAGTCAAGCTGCTAGTTCACGGCAGCTAGAAAACAAACGACCAAGAACTGCATTCTCTGCTTTCTAAAGACCTCATATCGATTGGTAAACGGTACCAACCGATCATGCTCATCTGTTAATACCTTGAATTCCGTGAAATATTCTGAGAAATGGCGCTCTCCCTGCTGTACTCTGAAGATACCCCGCATCACATCGTATAGTCTGGACAAATCATTAGTCGAGGCAAATGTCTCCTCGAGTATGGTCCAGACCTCACGAACAATTGTGGCATTGGCCACCAAAACCTCAACGGAAGATTCCATTGAATTCAACAGTTTACTGAGTAATCGTGCATTATCACGCTTTTATCTTTTGTACTCGTCAGTTCCCTTCTCAAGAGGATTTTCGAACAAATAATCCTCCTTTTCCATACCTTCAATTGTCAGCAATACCTTCTTTTTCCATAACACATGTTTGTAGCCCAGTTAGCTTCGAATCCACTAATCGTGTGGATGACGAAAATACATCCGTGATTCTTTGTCTATCAGTCCCTTGTTTATCTATACTAGTTTGAGAGTCACTAACTCTAGTAGAACTCTCTGTCGACATCACAGGCTATCATTTTCAAGGAACCACAACTAATCACACCAACATGCAATAGAACCCAACCACAACTCTAATCAATCATAAATGAACCACATAACATACCTTTAAGCTATCCCCACAATCGTAAACAAAATGTGGTAACCTCAAGACCTTAAAACAGCAGTGAGGATTCTCCTTTAGTGCTAGAAAGCCAGTAGAAGGGGAACCAAAAAGGCGGGAGAATCTTACACTGATCGGTTGGTCAAGAGAAGATTACCTAGGGTTGCCAGGATTGCAGCTAAGGGAGGCAAACAGAGGTGGCTAGGGTTGCAGCAGAGGTGTAGCGAGAGAGACAGAGGGTCGGCGAAGGTGTGGTGAGGGTCAGCGAGTGCTGTGGAAGGGTCGACGAAGGGCGACGATGGTCGGCGATGGTGTTTCGGTGGTCGTCGGTGGCTGTGGAAGGGTCAACGAGGGTCGATAAAGGTCGATGGTGGTCGTTGGTGGTGTTTGGGTGGTCGGCGGTGGCTGTGGAGGGGTCGATGAGGGTCAACGAAGGGCGATGGTGGTCGTCGGTGCTGTTTCGGCGATCGGCGGTGACTGTGGAAGGATCGTTGTTGGTGTTTCAGTGGTTTTCGGTGGGTTTAGGTTGGCAACAGTGGTTATGCGACAAAGAGAGAGGGTCGCTGGAAGGGTTTAGGCGGTGTGGCTAGGGTTTCGGGATGGTGGAAGCTGTCGGCAACAGTGGAGGAGGCTAGGGTTTGGTGGCTGAGAGAGGCTAGGGTTTCATGGTAGCTCTGATACCATGTTAGAAAAAATAAAATAATAGGAAGCCATACCAAACCGATAGGCAAGCACGCTTATTTATATTAAAAAAACAAAGGAACACCATTACATCCATACACCCACACACACATGATTATAACTATAATACGCTACCACTAATAATAATAATAATAATAATAATAATAATAATAATAAACTACTACTAACAGAAACGAAATCCCTCTCATCTAGGTACAGAAAAATTACTTTCAACAAAAACAAGTTACTAGTCATGTTCTGCCATTTTGTGTAAAATGTAACCAAAACTCATGTATGCATACATATACATAAAGAACTGTAGATATCACCCATGAAAGCCATTAAATATGAGACAATATGCTAGTTATCTAAAATATCATATTTTGTATTATTTGATCAGCCCAAGTTGTTGTTATTATTATTATTTTTTGCCAACAAAACAAGGAATGATGTAAAAATCTGTAATGGTATAACTGTATAAGTGGATATAAAATATTTAAAAAAAAGAATCTATTTAAATGAAAATACAAGTTTAGCACTAATCAATTGAGATACAGGAGGCCTACATTAAGATAGCTGAAAAAGGATAAAACCAGGATAACATCTGAATGGACAAAAACAAAAGAAAGACTTCAAACCTAAACATGCTTGTGATTAGCATCCCGACGAATATAACGTTCACAGGAAACCAGACCTTAATCAATCTCCATGTGAGTGGTTCTGTTGTTATTACACCAATAGCACTCAATAAGGACACAATAACCACTGAGACAAAGTTCTGCACCCACAGAACAGCAAAATTAGTTAGTTTTGAAAATGTATTAATCAAATTGATGCAATGTTATCACTTTGAAGTACCAGAGTTTCACTCTGTAACAAAGATCAATTGAGAAAAATAACCTGATAGAGCATCAAAGATATCCCAGCATTAAAATCATAGCTGGAAAGGACATACTTGTTAATCAGTATCATGCCGCAGGATGAAACACAATATGCAAGGCCAGATAACAAGGCCTGGTTGTGTATTTTAACTTTGTTAATTCGTATTGTCTTCTCTCTGTCTTTTTCTAATTTACCAACTTCAACATCAATCTCATCGTTGTTAAGAGTCTTCATTGCAAAAGGTGCCCTACATGCAAATACAATCAAAATCATTATTACTGATGGTCAAAGATTAAAAGTGCATTATAGTATATAAGATGAATAAAATAGAGAAAGAAAAAAAAAAAAAAAAACAAAGAAAGAAAGAAAAAACTACTTGGCATCAGCATACCATAGAATACATTATGAAAAGATCTGCTTCCGGTGGGTTAGATACACACAAGAGTGGAAAACTAATTGGAGAAGATTGGCCTGTATCTACTTTTGATTTAAGACGAAAACTTTTATGCTCAATAAGTTTTCTTTTGTTTTCGAAAGTAAAGACCATTTATGGCTTCTTCCAAGTTCCAAGTCAGATAATAAGAGAACAAGAATAAAAGCAATAATTGCTTCTTAAAAGGCAAGTCAGTTGTAGATGAAGCAATAACAATCATGTTTACTATCAAAAAAATACAGTTAAATTGATTGCAAGAGAGCAACAGGATATAACAGTCTGAAACAATAAAAGCAAATAAAATTATACCCTTCGATTAGTACTAGTCCCCTTTGCACATTAATAACTTTCAAAAGCATGACAGTCCACATTTATTTCACCACGTCTCAACCAATCAATTGATCAGTCAATCTCCATGAAGATTCTTGACCTCCCAAAAATTCCATATCCACTTTTCATTTTTTGTCACTATGCTATCAGCTTAATGTCAATCTCTCATGCTGCTGATACCTTTTTTTCGAAATGAAAGCAAGCAAAAATCAAATGAATAAAATATTCAAAAAAAATATATAGATTGAATTCATTAGCAGGACCGACTCTTCCATTGATGAGCATAATATTTCCCATGAAAATAAATTAATCTAACTTCTCCAAAAACTTGCAATCGAATACTTCTACCAGATAATTCCTGTTACATTTTCTAGTGACCTGCCAGACCACATTGTGAGAAGGGTAGAGATACAGCCTAGATTACCACAAAAAAAAAGGCTCTTAGAATTTATATCATTGTGAATGGATTTTTCAAGGACAATGTTATCAGGATCTATGCTCCTTATAATTGTCAATAGAAAAATCCCATTGAAAGAGGAATCCCTATTCACATGAAAGCAAAATTGTACCAAAGAAAAGGCAAAGTATTAAGTGGAACTAGCGAATGAATGTGGAAACCAGCTAAATATCAGGAAAAAACCAGCAGAAAGGCCTAGAAAACAATGCTGCAAGAAAGACAGAAAACAAAGTAGCCAGCTGAGTCCCTATAAAATAGATTAGGGCACGCACATTCAGTATGAGTGTGCCTACAGGTCGAATTCATTAATTCCTCCATTTTGTAGGGATTACGACAGCTAAATGATGAATTTACACCAACGGGTTTCATGATGCATAGTGGGTATTTTGCTAAGTCATAAAGTTCTACAGAAAAATATTGACACTGGGGTGTTCCAAATAATGCGATTGTGCAAATTGGAGAAGACTTGAATAGGTGCAAGATGAATTTTCAATCAGCAGATTTGACTTATTTTCAAACTTGAAACTAAATCTGCTCTGTGAAAAGTTGACTACATGGTCAAAATGATTTGAAAGATACATCTCCAGTTTCTAAAAAAAATGGTTTGTAGTTCCAAGTTTTTGGAGGCAGTTATGGATTTTTGATGAAAAGCATCAAAGCTGACTGCTTCAACCCAAAAATGGCCCTTTTAGACTTCTTTTGCTTCTTTCCAATTATCTAATCACCTAAATAAAGTTAAAGGGTCTTCTTAGTTATATCTTTCCAAAACAATTATTTTCATCAAGTATTAGAATTGAAAATATAAAAGTTTATTTTACCTATACTTGGAGGGATGTTCCAAGACAAGTCCTTTATTAAGTTTGGTCTAGAAAGAATTAATCAGAGTGTGATTTTGAATAAAATTAGCCTTTGGCATATTGAGACGAAATTCTCCTTCCTCTTATTCTTTTGGTGGATTCCAATGGTGAGTTCTTGCTCCATATCTCTTCAGTGGATTCCATGGAGTTGTGAGTTTGTTCCTTATCTTTTGAGTGTGAACTTACTTCCCACCATACTCCCAAAAAGAAATTGGTATCAATTTGGTATAACAGCTTTGCTTTTCATGGCTCTTCGTAGTGGAGGAATTAAGGAGACAAGTGCAGAAAATCCAGTGGGCAGTATGAGCTTATTGAATATCATAGTTCTCACGGAGGTATTAAGGAGACAAGTACATTAAATCCAGTGGGCAGTATGAGATTATTGAATATCATAGTTCTCACCATGATTCAGAGATTGAGCCTTCTCATGGTGCTGAGGAAGTGGTTAACCACTTCTATCGTGCTCCCAATCAACTGTCAAGTGAAGAGAATTTTCCACATCATCATGCTCAAGGAACAATGAAGATATGTGCAAAAAGTGAAAGTGGATGTTGTCACACCCTAGATATATGTGCAAGTCTATCACTTGTCCCTATGTTGTAAGGCTCGATGCAATGTTCGTATTCTAATGACTTCAGCAAGGTCATGACAATACAAAGTGTCAGTGAAGCATGTGAACAATTCTCGGTCAATCTCACATTCTCATGTCAAAAACTTAACTTGTGTGCATTTAAATGATTTTATAAAATTTGATTTCTTAATCAAAATCGTTAATTGACTGATGTTAACGTTTTCTATATTTTAAACTTCGTGCGAAAATTCATCATGATTAATTAGGTTTAAGCATGATTAATTTAGTTAAACATGACGACAAATTTTAAGCAAGATTAGCCAAGTGCCTTTAATTAGCTAACCCCCCTTAGTTATGATTAATTAGCCTTAATTTGTGAAGCACACACTTCTTTGGTGTCTTGTGACACCTTCTACTTGTTTTGATGATTATTAGACATGTGTGGCCATTTATTGAATTACATAAGAATTTCATATATAGGTCTCATAAAATTGGGGAAAAAAAAAAGGTTCAAGACAAGCAAGCAGATCTCATATGAAATCTGAAATTTCTAAGAAAATAAGAGAGACAGTGAAGGAAATTGAGAGAGAAAAGAAAAAAGAGAAAAGAAAAAGAGAAAAACAAAAGAGGGATTGCTTACAACACCAAATTAAGAGAAAAGCTTCATCTCCAACCCATTCTCTTTAATTAATAAAAGAAAACCTTTCTAAGAACATGTTATGAAAAGATCATGATAAGAATTTAGTAAAAAAATGGTAAGTATGGAACAAAACCCTAATCTATAGAGCACTTTGATGGAAGTTAATCACATACATAAATTGAAAGAGAGGGG
>JAOTRH010000024.1:21145737-21174175 GCA_034768845.1 Heliamphora exappendiculata
TTTTTGAACAATTTATTTAAAGGAGTTTTAATTTTAAATTCTAACCATCATGCAATACAATAATGTATGTTGTAACTTTTTTTTCTCTTAATAATAATGAAATGACTCCGTAAACATGGGCACCAAATGTCAAATTACCTAAATTTTTTCTTATTGCGTTCAATTCTTGCTTTTTTCTTTTTTGCGTGTGGTTGTGTGCGTTCGTGTGTATGTATTTTAGCTTATTTTTTATTTCTAAAACTCATTTATACTTTGACTATTTTTTATCTTTTCAACTAATGAAAAGAATTCAAAAGCTTCGAAATTCGATAAAATGATAAAAGGATGAATATATAAGATAAATAAATAGTTAACTATCCCAATTAACACTTAATAGATATTTAGTTACTTAATAAATATTTATTTTTCACACCTTATTTCTCTTTTCTCACTGCAATTTTTCTTCTCTTTTGATCGAGTTCTCTTGTATCCACTTTTTAAAATGTCTTAATTCTAGGTTTTCTTATTAATTGCTAAGAGATTTTCAAGTTTTAATTAGATTAGTGTGTCAAAACATTTAATATAATTTTAAATTGACTGATATAGCATTAATTTTTCTCTTCTCTTTTATATGAGCGAATTAATAGTTAAAAACAATCCTTGTTCTTTCTCGCGATATCAGTTTTAGTTGGCTCAGGTTGTTGTCTCGACTAACGCTAGTGAAGTTCCGAACTATTGAGCATATTAGAGAGAGGGAGTCCCGCTTTCATTAAGTTAGGAAATTGACTCAAAGTATGTCAACACATATGTATAAATAGATCCCGATAAGCATGGGAATATAATTCCAAGGTCAACCTTTGAAACATAGGTTAGAACGGCATCTCCAGCCAAAGTCAAAATATCTGCATCATACGAAACAGTTTTGATTGACCCTCGTAGTTTAAGAAAATTTTTCTCTCTGGAGTCAACAATAACAAAGCTGACCAAGGGAAGAATTCTTGAAAGAGTCTCTACGGTCGATATATGAATAGCAAAGTCTGCTCGGACGATTCTTGCACACAAAAGCTCTTGATAGAAGGTCCAGAAATGACTACACAGATGAATGAACTCATAGTAGCAAGATCGATGGGCTATCATTAAAGAGTTGAAGGCAGAAAAAATGTGTCGATAAGGGGTTCTATCTCTGCTTTTCACCGGATAAAGTTAGGTTATTTTGAAAGTTTACAAAGATGTCAGGACAAAAAGAAAAGAGAATGGGTCATTCTTTTAACTTGCCTACTCATTTTCATCTCAATTGACGAATGCAGATTATCGTAAATAAAGAAATTCCTGGTTCACATACGGGCTCAGAGAAAACCCTGTATACCAATGGTGACACTAGTTGGTTGATGACTCTAATGGTGTGGTCATGTGCAACCGAATGGGGAATTCTATTCCCCCAACCATGTATGATTCAAGATGTTGATAAAAATTAAAAAAATATTTTAAGATGATTAATTTTTTTAAAGTTTGATTTCTTAAAAATTTAATTAAACATTCTATTTAAATATAAATTGTATAGGGTTAAAAGATTGTGATCTACAGCGGATTTCGTCCACACTGGCCGATGGAGTTCGAGATATCATCCACGTGTGTCTACACAAGAAAAAAGTTAGATGTCCCACCGGTGACTTCACCAGTGAGCCCTCCGACGATCGGATTAGGACTTATTTTTAGAGAGAGAAAGGCATAAGAGTATTTTGGTAGAGTTTTTGTTATAGGAGTTAGAATGCATACATTTGCCTATGAGTTAATTGGCCATTTATAAGGAAAAAATATATACTTGACCCCTTTTGGATATTTGCCCTAACTCGATCTGAGCAGGGTCGAATTTGTTCTCTTTCTGTGCTGTTACAGCTGTAAGGCTTAATAACGACATGTCATTGCTAATATGGCCTCTATTTAGCTTTTACATTTCTTTTGTTATGTCTGACAATGTACTTATTTCTAGATTCTATTTGGAGCAAGGTTGATGTCTACTGACACTCTGAGTCCTGGGATGGCTTAGGTGCCATCGACACCGCAGTAGAGATGCTAGGCCTAGATAGGCGCATCATGGGCCCAAATATCCATGCTCCTTAGACCATGAGCTCAGTTAGTGTCACATCAAAACTTGTGTCACATCAGGTTGAGCCATTCTTGGTGATTTGAACTATCTATAATACATAATTCATCAAAAAAACATTCATATAATAATTAGATTAATTAAATATTAGTAATCACATGACCATCAAATAAAATTAATATTTTGAAAAGTTATAGTAATAATTTATATGCATGAAATATTAATTCAACTTTACTAAGAAATTGAGGGAGAATAACTATTCACATTAGGAGTGTTGTGATTCTTTTTATATTACATAACATCTCATATTTATTTTATATTTACTTCATGGTCATATAAATTGTACAAGCTTTATGCACTCACAATGAAAACAACATAAAATATGAGGTGTAATGTGAGTTCTCAGTGGTATTCAGATAGTTTTTATTTATGATTTTTGTTTAAATAAATTTTTTTTAAAAAAATTAATAAAAAGATCTATACTTTTAAAATTACTCTAATAAACAACAATTAAAAAGAATGACCTTAATTAAAAATTAGAAATTAAAAATACTTTCTTTTCAGCCGAAATAAAATTGTTGTTTTACTGATTTCTATTTTGATAAAAAGATTAGTTTTAATTTTTTAAGAAAATTAATCAAAGATATAAAAAGTCTAATAAAGCACTTCGGATAAATTTTAACACAAGCCATTAGAGTAATACCAATGTCACAATCCAAACGTTGCACATTTATTTGAGTTTATTTGCTAGGGCCAATTATATAAATTTGTACATAAAAATTATGAATGTTACGAATTTTTTAAAAAGTATTTAAAAATACAAACGTTATAACTATATAAATATTATCACAATCGTCATTTATAGTTTTACAAAACAATTTATATTATTTACATATAAATCAATCCTGACTACACATTATAGCAGTAAAAATACTTTACAACATAACAATAAATATTGTATTTGTGAATAATTCATAGCTTTCATTTTTTATAAATACTTTGTTTAGGAGAATGAGTTATTTATTAATTTTTATTTTTATTAAAATTTTCATAATTTAATCCAATTATTATACTTTTTTCTACTTTCTCGGACTTTTTGACAAAAATATTTAAAGAACTCAATAAATGAGCTTATCAGATTTTATTTTATTTTTAGTTTTTTTTTCACCATTTAGTATAATTGTTATATTAATTTTTTTGTGAAGCGTTTGGAAAAAATATTATATTTTTTATTTGTAGCCAAAAAAATATAGGTTAAAATATATAAAATGTTGGAAATAAACAGCCAAATTGTCGTCGTTTTATGTTTTTTTTTTCAAAATTTGGATTAAATAATAGAAAATATTTGAATAAAAAAGTATGATATACTAATGGCAACAACGACACAAAATATTAAAATAAAATTCTTTCTATAAAAAAATAAAATGCCTAAAAAGTAAAGAAATATACGAAAATAAAGTTGAAGGTTTGGTTAAAATTGTCAATTGATATATACAATCTGTATTGTTGAGGTTAAGATTTTTACGAAAACTTAATTTTTAATAGTATTGTTTAGAATTCTGAACTAACTTTACTAAAAAGCAAAAAAGAAAAAAACCCAAAACTTTGAGGATGAAAAATAAACTAAATGATAAAATATAACTAACGAAATAAATACTAAAAAGTAAGCTTTTTTAATATTGAGTTTGCATTTAAGAATTGAAAGAAAATATTTAAATAAAAGTCATTATAGTATAAAAGAAAGAACGAAAGAAAAAATTAAAATAAAAAAAACTCACCAAATGAATAATAAGGCAGTTGTCTCGTTCTTCTTATACTGTAGAATATGGATATGGCTTATGTTTGGTTTAGATTTTTTTAGAAATTATTTTTTAATTTAATATTTTATTTTTTAAGTTTTTCGAGAAATTTCAAAAGTATAACTAAAATTATAAATTAAAAAAACTCTGAAAAACAGTTAAAAAAATCATTAAATGACGTTTTTACCTTTTCTTGTTTTAAAATTTTGTAATATAGTTTTTTATATTTAGTTCTTAATAATAACAAAAATTTAAAAATATACGCGTTCAAACTAACTATAAATCTTTTTAAAATAAATATATGTAAAACTATTAAGCCGTGTTTGTTATTAGCGATTGGAAAATGGGGTATTATCATTCCCAAAATTAATAGTGAGAGTATACCATATATTTTGTTTCTAAGTCCGTCCAATCCTATGGTTTTTCACTAGATTCCACGCCTTCTCTTGGTTTTTCACTAGATTCCACGCCTTCTCTTTTTCTCCAAACCCTAACTACCCCTCTTTCTCTCTATGTTGCCCCCTCCCTCTCTTGTCCAAATATAATCTCATTTTATATTGTAAAATTTTATTCTAAACAAATATAAATTTTTATAATTTATTATATTATTTTATTTAAATCAAATAAATAATAATAATAATAATCTCAGTTCATTCTTAATCTTCATAATTGAATCTTTGCTCCACTCAGTAACCAGTGACCAAACCACAGCCCTCCCTCTCTCCTCTCTCCTCTCTCCTCTCTCTGTTCCTTTCTAATGGAAAAAACAACTCTTTTTTTGGCTCTGTTTAAAGGGTAGTTCTAACCCCAAACGCTTAACCTCTTCTACTCCTTCGTTTCTCTTTCTCTCTGTCCTTTACCTGGTGCTGGTGCTGGTGCTGGTGCTGAGGCACAACAAGACCCTGCATTGTCTCCAATTCTTTGTCCTCTTCCCAGAATTCGATGCCCCCTCTCCCTTCAAATCATCATTCTCTCTCTTCACCCTCTCTAAACCCCTAACCTAAAACCGTCGAAGTCACATAAGAAGAAGAAGAAGAACCGGCGGCATGGGCTTGTTCTCTTGGTACTCCTCTCCGCTCCTTCTGGGCTTCTCCCTCACTCTCTTTGTGCTTTCCAGAGGTAAATATAGAACAAGAATGGTCATTTTTTATTTTCTCAGTATGGGTTTCTCTCACATTTCTTGGACGTATATAAACACACACACGCACGCCTTCTGAACTCACTCTCCGTGTGCTAAGTATAGAACAAGAAAGGTCATTTTTTCATCTGGCCCTGGGTTTCTCTCTTGGGCATATATTGTAAACACTCATGCACGCCCATTTGAACTGGGTTTCCACGCTATATTGAAGGCCAAAAGCTTGGCCCTCCCTCACTCTCTTTGTGCTTTCATGGCGTTTTCCTTTCTCTCAGGTGTTTTAGGGGCCACATTCACTTTTGTCAACAAATGTGACTACACAGTATGGCCTGGCATTCTCGCAAATGCAGGCGGCGCTAGACTCGACACCACTGGATTCGAGCTTCCCAAGGACAGTTCCCGTACTTTCCAAGCTCCGACAGGCTGGTCCGGCCGCTTCTGGGGACGAACCACCTGCAACTTCGACGGAACCGAGTCGGGTTCCTGCGCCACCGGGGACTGCGGCTCCGGCCAGGTCGAGTGCAACGGCGCTGGAGCCACCCCGCCGGCCACTCTGGCGGAGTTCACGCTCGGTAGTGGCGGGCAGGATTTCTACGACGTCAGCCTCGTCGACGGCTACAATCTGCCGATGATAGTGGAGGCGAGCGGCGGGTCGGGTATGTGCGCGTCGACGGGGTGCGTGACCGACTTGAACCTGCAATGTCCGGCGGAGTTGAGGGTCAACGACGGCGAGGCGTGTAAGAGCGCGTGCGACGCGTTTGGGAGTCCAGAGTACTGTTGCAGCGGCGCGTACAATTCACCCGCCGCCTGTAAGCCGTCGGTGTACTCGGAGATGTTCAAGTCGGCTTGTCCACGGTCGTATAGCTACGCTTATGATGACCCCACCAGCACGTTCACGTGTACGGGTGCAGATTATACGGTCACGTTTTGCCCCTCCATGCCCAGGTAAATTAATCACCTCTTCCATATTTTACGTTTTCACCTTTTTAAAAAGTTCTGATATTTTAAGCTTTTAGTTAAAAAATAAATATTAAATATATTGGAGATTCTATTTAGCACGCAAGTGAGATCACCAAATATAATTAACATAGTATTACTCTAAATTTAAATACAATTCTCCTACCTAATGTGTTTTACACCATACCCACATACCCACCTCATGTGAAAAATATAATCGAATTTCTGTATGAATATTTGCACGAACCATTTCTTTTTAAAAACATAGCATACATAGATTTTAAAGTAGTTAATACTAGTTTACTATAAAAGGTATTGAATACTAAATTGTTTTGCTTTAACGCTAATTAGCTCGTAAAACTAAAAATTAAACTTAGATGAACTAAATCAAATATTTTTGTTATACCTAATTATTTGTTGAATAAGATTTTTCTATAATATTTTTTTTAAATTAAATTAAAACAGTACTAGATGTTTTACCCATTAATTTTTTTACACATGCATGTTACCTGTTATGTCTAAAGATAGATGCACTATGTAAAAAAAACAAAAACAATGAACTAGTTGTAACTCAAACTCTAAAATAAACGGGTTCGAACCTTAAGGAGTCACACAAGGTTACAAGAGAAATTGTGTTAAATTACACCACCATCCCACACCAATGCCCATGAAAACCGTTGTTTATGGCAAATTATTCGATAATATTGAATTTTTATATAAGTAATGTTACATGATACTTTAAACAATTAAACGATTAAACAATTAAACGATGGAATTCATACCACTGGAGTTGCTCTTTAGTTTTTTACTCACTTAAGAGCATTTTCAATACTTCTTTTTTTAAATAGTTAGCCAAATTACAAATAAAAGTACAATATTTGTTTTAGCTAATTACTTTTTCATATATATATATATATATATATATATATATATATATATTCTAACACTATTTTTTATTTTTTTTATTCATTTAAACTAAAAGTATCTCTAACACTCTATATGGGACTGTTGGATAAAGTAGCTAGCCTAATTTATTTTTGCAACCTCCAACAAGTTTTTTTTCTGCCTAATTATTATTAAAAAAAACATTTTTTGTTATTTATATTTGGCTAGTAAAAAATATTTTTTCTATAATAACTAGTCAAATAAAAGATCTATTAGAGCCATTTAAATCAAAATAAGTTAACTATTTTAGCAATCTAGAAGACCTGATGAAGATGATCATCATGTATAACAGATTGAATGGAAAATTTTGATGTTCCACGTGAAATTATAACCTGATACTTGGGGGCACTGTATAATTACTCTGATTTGTATTGGGTGGTTGTTATGAATTTAGTGAGGGAGGGCAATTATTACATTTCCAGCGAAGAATCTGATCTGGCTGGTTTATATTTTGCAGATATCATTAAATACATACTACTGTTTTTTAATAAGTGTATTTAATTTTGGTACACAGTCAGAAATCTACAAGAGATTCCACATCAACGACACCAGCAGACGGGTCGGCCTCTGGGTCAGAATCAACCAAGTCGGGTGCAGGGTCAGATTCTATGGACTCGGGTTCAGAAACAACGGGTTCAGGGTCGGAATCCGAAGCAATGATGGGTGATGGGTCGTGGTTAGCTGGCCTGGCCATGGGCGATTCATCCAGGACTCTCTCCCCGGCTGCTGCTGCTTTACAGTCAGCACTTGTTGCCTCTGCAACTTTCTCTTTTATCCTCTCCTTTCTTCACTTTTAGACTTCGTTTGATGGACCGGATTAATACTAAAAAGATATATAATTTCACGTGATAACTAATTTTATAAAATTAGTAGTGAATAAATTATTAATATTATGTTTTCTAAAATATTTAGTATCTCACAGTTTGTGAGATTTGTTATTCAATTAATACATAATTTTTTCACTACTTATTGCGTTTAAAAAAAATACAATCCCGTGAAATATATAATTCAATTTTATATTTAATCCGAACAATTAAACATGCTGCTCTCTCTTTCTCTTTGTTTTTCTCTTATGGATTTTGGCTTTCTTTGCCTTTCGTTAGAAGAAGTGACAGATTAGTTCAGATTGTAACCCCCCGCCCCTCCCACTTTTCAATTCTCCCAAAACATCAATGTTATAAATATACGTAAAATGGTTTCATTTGTCTATACTTTGTGATTGCGCATCTGCTTTTGTCTTGTTTTCAATGCTTTTCAGATTCAGATTCTGCCAAAAGCAAATGGGGTATGAAGTTTCAATTAGACCACAATTGAGATTTGGGTTGAAGTTCTTTTTTTCTATCCAAATGTATTAGATGTGTGAAGCTTAGTTATTTTTAAAATTTAATTTAAGATTCGACCTGTTTTTAATACATTACGGTGTAAAATGAGTTTTTGTAAGACTTAGTCTATGAAGCGGAGGTAAGGGCTATTAGACCTGAACTAGTTGCGAGTTTTTTGATCAGTTTTTGGTTTCGGACTTGATTATGAATCTTTATATTTGCTAATTTAGTTAGGATTTTAGAACTCTTGTAATTTTGTGCTGTCTCTCGCTACAATACAATTTCATGAATGTTATTTTCATTTTAGATGAATCACGTAAAATTGTATTGTTGTTATTTATTTTCTTTTTGTTGGTTGTTTTTCATTTTCTATCTTAACAAAAGGATTGTGATTGGTGTAAACAAATTGGGGTGTAAAGAGATGCTATGGAAACTGGAAAGTGTGTAATGTGAACATACGTGTAAAATGGTTGGCTACTATCAGAGTGAGATGGAAAGGGAGAGACAGTTTTCACTTTGCGGGGATTGCAAGCATAGATTAGCTTTAGCAGGGTTTTCTTACAGAGGATTTTTTGCGTGGGTATTCCTGAGTAATTATTTATAGTCCCACCATCCAACGATGCAATGGAAGGAGATGAGATAATATTAGTCTACTTTTATTGAATAGATAGAGATAAATTTGACTTATTTAGTGTGTATTAAAAATTTTATTTGTCAAGAATACACGTGCTATCACTTATATTATACTTGGGAAGTACCGAATAATTTGCGCCTCCTAGTTTTTATCTTTCTTGAATGCTACTAATATTGAAGGAATCGACTTTCTCGAATCCTTAATCTTATTGGATCGGTTTATTTCATTTAATTTTGAGTAAAAAATATGAGTTCATTTCAATGTTTTGAACTGCATGTTCATTTTATTTCTCTTTGTATGTAAGTCATATATACAAAAGATAAATTGATTGGAGATCACTAAGTATCATAACAAAGCAAATAACATTAGTTTTTAAAAAATTAATGTCATTGAACTTAGTGGTTGATTTTTTTTAATATAAATATAATTTGCTCTAATTCGATAGTTAACAATATTCGTTCAATTTAAATTTTTTTTTTGTATAAATAACTTATAACAAAATAAAAAAACTCAAATTATCGAAGCATACAGGCCCAAAATCACCTCTCCCGGCAGAGAAGCTTGTCCCTTTCTTTTATTAGTATCACTTTACATATATATATATATATATATATATATATGCAATTTAGTATTCAACTTCACCCAAAAGTTTTTGACTATTAGATTCTCGTGACTGATTTGAAATGCAGGTCCCCATTGTTTTTGGGTCGTTAGTTTGTTAAACAATAAAGAATTGTTAAAAGGAACGAACAAATTCAGAATCAAACACCAAATCAATCACACGGAACTTAAAATGATTTAAAAGTAGTTAAAGTTTAAGCTTACCTACCTTTAAAGTGAATAATTATTATAAAAATAAAAATACATTTGAGTGGAGTAATATTTGTAACCTTTCACCCAAATTTAGGGTAGTGTTTTGTAAAAAAAAACAAATCAAAAAAATTTCAAAGAATCCCATAACATAGGAAAATTCAAAAATAATGAGTCATTAATAGCCAATAATACGAATACGGGTTAAGCCTATTACTTAGGCCCATTTAATAAAGTTTACTGTTTTTTTTTATTTTTTGTTTTTAATAAATAAAAATATATTCTTATTTATTTTTCAAAAAATCACAAAAATCATGTTTGACATATATATATACATATTTATGTAAAATTTTATTTTAAAATTACTGAGAAATATTTAGATGGAGAGAATGCGTTCAAGAGAATCATTAAATGTAGAGGCTGGTGAATAGAAGTTGTGATTGAAGGTGGTAGAGATTATGGTGTTTGGAGGTGATGGCATGAGTGGAGGTTATAATGGCTGGCGGGAGATATTTGTTGGTAATAACAATAATAGGAATGGAGGGCTAGTGTGGTGGAGACAGAGGAACAAAATGAAAATTTTATTCATAAAACAATTAAAAAAATATTTTTTATTTATACAAGTTTTGTAAATTTTAAAGCTGCTTGTATTTTTTAAAAATAAAAATTATTATTAAATATATTTTTGTTTATAATTTATAAAAATTCTAAAAACAAAAATAGAAAATAATAACCGGAAATGTTTGGAAACGAGCTGTATTAATTGAGTCATGCAATCTTGAACAATTTAAGAGAAGAAATCCAAATCAATTTTAATACTATTTGCAACAATTGTGAACAATTTATAAGAATAATTTGAAATTAATTCAAAATACCATTTGAAAGACAAAATAGGGTGAGTAAAAAAGAGGTCTCTCTCACCTTACAACTGTCTCGTGGGAACCCACTAATTATATCCATCATACTCCTATACCAAAACAAATCAACTTGATTAGACAAATCGTAGAGTTTGGACACGTTTGGTTCTAGTTTAAAATTGGGTTTTTAATTTTTTAAATTTAAAATTATAAGAAATTAGTTGTCAAATATAATTTTTTCCCCATATTATGAGTAATAGTGTCTTTCCTTTATTGGTTAGATTAAAGACAAATAAGACTTGCTTAATATGTGTTAGACTTTTTTTATAAGAATTTCGTCTTTAATAAAAAAAATAATAATAACCTAAATGAATGTATTTAGATTTTTTTCCTCATAAGAAATAAAATAAGTTTGATAAAAAAAATACTTCATAATTTTTTTATTTTTTTGGATAAAAAATTATTTATAATTCTAACAGAAATACTTTTTAGATTTATCTCATCATAACGAATTAAAAAATGAGTATGGCTTCTCTCTTGTTCTTCATTGGACGGGAGAGGTTCAGTTTTATTTTTTTATGTAAAAAATGGATCTACTTCGTTGATCTGAGCCGTCTATTTTATTGTTTTAAGCGTATATATTATTACTATTAAAAATCAAGTTAAACGAATATCGGTAACAGTCTTAACAAATTATATATGTGTTGATAAAATGAATAATAAAATATAAATTATAATTTATTTTTATTAATACAAAAGTAATTTGTTAAGATAGTTATTAATATCCGATCACTTGATTTTTTATAGTAATAAAATAAACAGCTCAAATCATTAAAATGGGTCCAATTTAAATCCTCAAAAAACAAAACTAAATCTCTCCAGTTCAAGGAAGGATCGGAGAGAAGCTGCTCCCTTAGAAAAACTAAAAGAAAATCTAAAAACGACAAAAAAAAAAAAATCAAGCTTTTTATATGGATAGCAAAATCAACGAGGCCTACATAATTAACGGTCCGATCGTAAAAATATGCCCTCATTTGGAAACCAGCTTAAATTCGGCTTTAAGCTAGCTTTTACCTTTTTGCTTAAAAGTCTAAAAAGTTAAAAAATCTCATTTTTCAACTCAATGGTTTTTCGATTTTTTTCTTTTTACATAATTTTTTTATATTTTTAAAAAATATCATAATTTTTGTTATACGCATTCATTTTTTATAAAAATTATATTTTAAAGTCTAATTATCAAAATTTATCAAACAAAATTCATTACAAAATCTACTCATCCATTTTAAAAAATTATAACAATTTTAAATAAAATATTTTGTCTTTTGACTTAAAAACCACTTTAAATTTTTAGTTTAAAAGTTACTTATATTCCAACCAAACGAACTTTTTACTTTTTAATTTAAAGTATTTTTAAATCTGACTTGAAAGCCAATTACCAAATGAGCATGTTATCCCTAAGGAGCACAATAGGCACCCATCCCTCTTTCTGCCCCCATTACATTTGGCTACCAATCTCTTTGTGCACGCTAATAATCTCAATGAGGAATCTGTTAACCAGTCCAAGAATCTTAACAAATAACAAATCAGTTGTTTTCATATATTTTTCCCTTCGACAGTAAGCTTGTGTTTGGTTGATGGGAAAGTGAAAGAAAAAAGAAGAAAAATACTTTAGTTTCCTGCATAATACGCATAGGTACGATACATATATTTCATAGCGAACGTGCTTGTAACAACTAAGTGTACTTCTTTATATGTGATATTGTACTGATTCAATCAGAGTTGAATGTTAAAATGTCTAGTCTCATCCCCTCGGCCGAGCGAGATAGTAGACTTGGCACTTCTGTTGCCATATGTAATGGTCACTTCATACTCGCCTAAGAACCCATAGAAGCTATAAGCACCATGCTCATCTGTCTGGCCCTGTTCAACCCCAGTTTCCCATTCATTCAGCAGCTTGTCAACCACGTTTCCAGCTGGCAGGTTATGAAAGTCGTTATCCGTCAGGCACATTTGGTAGCAGCCATTCGGATGCAGGGCGGTCCACAGCATAATCCCATTTACAGAAGGATGGGAGAAGCCTTCTCTCAATACTTCTTCTAAATAAATAGCCTGGAAAAGAAAACAATAGACAAGAGAAGAAAGTTAGCCCAAGAAAACAAGAGGGGAGAGTGTTATGACGTAACAAATAAGCAAGAATAAATAATGGATCAATCGCATAGAGAACGTAGTAAGCCATTCATGGGTGAAGATCAGTTAAGAGATCAGTATGAAGAAGGAGAATACAAGGAGCTCACAATATCTGTTACTCTTACACATAATTAAACCGTAGAGACCGCATACACCCATTAAATAAGAAACATTAAAATGGACAGGGTTGGATTATATACCCAACATAGTCCTTGTTTGGTAAATGACTTTAATCCGGGCTGAAAGCCAAAAAAAACTTTTGTCACCGCTAAAATTTACTAAATAAACTTTTTGCTTATTTAACTTAAAGTTACTTAAATAAAAAAATTTGGCATAAAACCAAGTTATCGAACAAAGCCATAATAGAACGGGTTAGAACCATACAGGTTATAAAGTAATACAGGTTGAGGTCAAGACAGTAAACTCATAAACATAAGAAAAAGGAAGCCAAACTGTAGTACAACTTCTTCACCTGTGTTTCTTTGTCAATTTTGCTGCTAATATCAACCTCTGTGAGCCAAATTGGAAGCCCCAGTGTAGACAACTTGTCCAGGACAGCTCTCATTAGAGGAAGATTTGGGATTCCGAAGTGACCTTCCAAACCAATTCCCTCCATGGACATTCCCCCTTTCTTGAGTTCTCTCATCCTTGAAATATAGGCATCCACATTGGAGCTTTCATCACTGCAAGTCTCCACCACATTGAACTCATTCATGAACAGAGTTGCCAAAGGGTCTGATTCGTGTGCCGTCTCAAAAAACTGTAAGGTGGCATTGGGGCCGAGCCTCTGCTCATAGAAATCAAAATGAAGCATTTCATTGCTGATATCCCAGTGAATGAATTCTTCTTTGTATTTGCTCATCAGGCTTTGTATTCGGGAGCTGACAGCCGAATGCAGATCAAGACCTGTGAGGTTCTGGACCCATTCTGGGTTGTATTTAGGGTCTTCCCAGAAGATATTGTGCCCTCTAGCATCAATTTGGTTCGCTCGAAGGAATTCCAGCATCTGGTCCGAAATTGTGTAATTGATCTGCCCTAGTTTAGGCTCTGTCGCGTACCACTTTAGCTCGTTTTCAAAGACTGCGGCGTTGAATCGCTCGACGAACCAGTTCTGAGTAAATTCATAAGAACACATTTTTTTTCAGGTTGCAATGTGGAGTTGAACATGGTGCTTGAGTGCTCTGTGGGCGCTTGCCATTGTCCTTCCGAACTCGTGCACGATAAGCTCCACATATTTTAACAGAGTCCATATATATAGCGTGAATTTACCTGGTATGGAACATTTCCAAGAACGGTCTTTGCTATAGCAGATCCAATTGGGAACTCTTTCGAGACTTGCTCTACCATAATCCCTGCTCCTTCCAACTTCTCTCCATGTCCATCCGACACGTGAATTGTTAAAGCACGCTTCCTTACAGTGTTAATTTTATACCGCTGGTTCAGCCTCCATTGCTGCTTGGTAAAGGGCTGCAAAGAAGCGCTTGCAATTGCTATATTGATGTCTCTGTCCTCTGAATGCTGCAAAACAAAGAAGTGAAATGGTCAAACACTCTGTTCCCTCACGCATGTGAGCGCGTAGTGGATCACGGGCAGATGCCTATTTCTCCTAAGCCGGGGAATACCCCCTTCCGCTAGCCCAGTCCCCTTCATAGCTTCCAAGTTGGGCATTTTGGGCTAAGTATCATACTTTTTTAGTCGTTTTGTTAATTTAGTCCTGTGATCTTCTTGAATTTGCTCATATAGCAGTAAATTATTGAGAAACCATTAGTATCCTATCAAATATTTTGTATACGTATCCACCTGAAAGTACAGAATAGACGAATTCGACGACGAAGTTAGTTCGAATCCACCCTTGAGAAAAGACCAGCATCCATGGTTGGCTACAACAGTGCCTATGCAGTTGTAGTTTGTATGGTTAGTCATCAGGCTTGCCCTTACAAGAGCTGAATCTGCACCATTTATCTTGACCCAACCTGCTTAGATCCAAGGGTTTCACACATCATTAAATTGGCATAAAATCGCATGATTTCATTTGCGTGGCAATCAAAATCAATTTCAATAGAGTGGCTAGGCATCTGATGAGCAGTAGGGTTCACATCTTCACATTACTTAATGATCATAGAATTCAATCCAAACACTGCAATTTGCTTCAAGTTTAGTATTGGTAAACACACTGCTAGAAACCCCCCCTCCCCAACAAAAGAAAGTAAAAGAAAAGAAAAAGACGAGGTTGCTGTACTTTAAATGTTTAAAGTACGTATGTGTTGTGCCCTCATTACTTAATAAGGGTATGAGATGTATCTAACACATATAGTCGAACATTCACAAAACCAAGCATTTTTTTGGTACTTGGAACTAAAACTATATAATTAAAAATGAAACTTTGGAATTATGCCTAGAATGCTCTAAAACATCGTAAACACTGTTTCACTCAATAAAATAAAAGGATTTTATTAAGGAAACTAGATTGGTGTGTTTATGTGTGCTTAAACATGTGAATTAGACTAATCCAACACTTAAACACGCCATACTCAAATGGATCGCGTGAATAGTACTTTTACCATGTTCTATGAGCTGAAGGTGAAATTGAATAGGTTGAGAGGATAAAATCATCAAAACAAGTTCATTAAATGGGAAGAATTAAAGTGCTTGATGCGACCTCCCATCTATCGGTCTGTCAGTTTTGCAATGTTTGTGTTGAGTTACTGCATCCCAATTAAGAAGGGGAGGCGTAGAAGGAAGGAGAAATTAGTAAGAAGAAGCTGACAACCACCAAACAAGTCTTGTCTATCCTTATGTAAGTTTGACAATTCATGTGCGGAAAAAAGGATAAGAAAAGAAAAGAAATAATTACTTTTAATTATGACAAAAAAAGAAAATAAAAAAAAATTTATATGTTTTCATTCTGATTTCGATAATCAGGAAAAAAAGATGGTTATTTCTTTGCTATCTTGTTTGTTAGCCTAGATAAGAGAAAAGAAAAAAATATCTACTATTACTTATAAATTTAATCTTATAACAAATGTGCATTGAGTTCATTTTCGAAAATTAGTTTTTTTTATGACAAAAACTTCCGATCAGCCAAACTTGTCACCAGAATTAGATCTTATGAATAAACCTAAGATACACGTAATCACTCACAAACTACACGTATTAATTAAGTCGGAGTGTTTTGTGTCACAGTCGAACATGAAACCTTCCAACTCCAAGAATTGCCTCATAGTGGAGATATCATGTTCAAGTCCTTAGTCGCCTGGCCACCCATGCGAATTCAAATGTTACTTTCGCTGTTGTAAAGTTTGAAGGTATTTTCTCTTCAAATTACTCTACTTCTAAAGAAATTCAAGATGTTGGATAAGAAAAAATTCCCTCTCCCATCTATTCCCATTCCCTTTTGTTTTTCTCTTATTTAGTAATTCAAACAAGTGATTAAAGAAGTGGCATACCAATTTCTTGTTTTTTTCTTTCCAAATCACTGTATACAAACGGCAATTGAATTGTTTTTTAATCTGCTCTGACATAAAAAAAAATGTACTTAAAATATTGTTGATGTTTCGGCACCCTCTGTTCCCCAAGTCCTTAAAACTCCATCTTAGATGACCATTCCACCATTCCTTTAGCAGAACCATATTAGAAAATATTTGTAGGTATGAATTTTATGGATATGTTACCAATTACTGCAATTCTATCTGCACTGGAAATTTAAATATGAGAAGAACTCAACTTGAGAAACTGTAAATGGTTGCTTGGGTGAGATTTTGCATCACAAAAGCAGGCCAATAAATTGTGCTTCCACTGTCACCAACTATCGGCTGGACATCCACAGCCTCATCTTTGAGGTCCCCTCCACCGTAAAGCGGCTCCTCCGGCCGCTCTTTACACTGTTTAAACAATATTAGTTCGTCCAAATTGAAGGTTAAGATCATTTTACTTAAAACATTCAAGGTTAGAATGATAACAGATTAAGATAAATATAGCATAAGACCGTACTATTTCGTTATGTATATTGTAATTTACCAAATTCTTCTTGTAAATGCATACACAAAGAAAAAAAAAATTGAAGAAAGGGACCATTGAATTGCATGTGCCCAATGTTTGTTATTTACCTAATCTCCTAACAATGCCACAATCATAGTGATTGGCCTGGTTGCCCACTTGTACCTATGTTACACATGTTCGTCCTTTTTGACTAAGTACTCGTTGACACGACACGAGTGATTGGCTTGATTGACACCACACGGTATGTATATGGGTATAGAATGTGTATTTAGTGTGGTTATTCTTTAGTTTTTTTCGAACACTGTTATGATTTTAGTTATGTGGTAATGGTAGAGTGATGATGATAATATACAAAAATCAGATTTGTAACTTATAGTTATTACGTGTAATAAAATTATTAGGTATGAAAATAAATACTTAAAATGAGAAATTAATATGTATAAAGTCACAAATATTTGAAGAGATTAAAGTATTGCCTAGTAGATTAATTGCTCATCGACTTTTTTTTTTTTTTGTATCCAAAATATTGCCTTTTGATATTTTTTAGTCGAGTTTGTGTATCTTTAATTTTTGAAATTTCATGTGCCTAATCTTTAAATACATGCTTGTACCCAACACTCGTGTCTAAGTCCATATAACATTTCTCGTTAGTAGAGATATAAAATCAATCCAACCCCGACCTAGGCTCGTAGGGCTCTCGCTGAATTTCGAGCCAAGCCGAATTTTTTTGGAGGGGAGGTTGGGTGGGCGTCAGCTCAATCCCGCCCCGCCCTAGAGGTATATGGGCCTCGAGCCTAAGTTTGGGCTTTTTCAAAAATAAAATAGCAATACTTCTTATTTTTAAAATTACTTTTATATACTATGTTTACATGTTTCTTATATTTATTTTAAGTTTATAAACTAGCTTATAATAATATTTTTTTTCAAAATTTGCTTCTATATATAATAATTTAAAATACAATAGTATTTATAATTTAATAAATAATGATTTTATTATATTTATTTTAGTTTATAAATATAAATTTTTAATAATCATCCTTTTTTACTATTATTTAATTTTTATACATTTTTTTGTATATAATAAAATATAAAAAATAAAAAATTGAACCTCGGACCAGGCTATTTTTGGACCTTGGCACTAAAATTCAGACCGGGACTCAAGCTCGGGCCTATAGGCCGAGCTCAAGTTAGCCCACGGGATCCAAAACTAAGGCGAAGCCAGCTCACTACTCTTTGGGCTCATGTCTTAGTCGAACCAGAATCGAGCCGCTACATAAATGCACTCGGTCTAATTTCAGGCCACCCATGAACCTCGGGCAATTTTGAGGCCCCAACCTCTGATTGTTACATTTCATTGTGATGAGCAGGTAACTAGAAACTCACTTATTGTGTAAGTCAGTAAGAATGGCAAGACCTGGGTAAAATAAATGTGAAATGAAAATGAAAGGTAACAACTAACAAGTGACCAAAGTTTCTTATTTACCTTTGAGTAGGCAGAAGAATCGTATAGAGGCCCATCTGCAGTGAAGGAAGATAAAAACAATAATATATATTAAAAAAATGAAAACCCCATTATTGAACATTAGTGGAAAAAAAATGTTAAGTACACATGTACACATTCTTATATAGAGTGGATATTACACTGCAAAATTCATTCAATGTGAAAAGTGTCGCTAAATTTGTATCTCAATTTATGCACATCGTATAAAATAAATTTGGACACACCTCTGACGTAGGAAGAGTCCCACATAATCGCAGAATCTACCTATGCAAAAAAGTGTTTAAATCTCAAATATGTGCATATAACAAAACACACTCTCACATAAAGTGAATAGCACATAATTACAAAATTCACTTCATAAGAGTATTTCCGAATTTGTGTATGAGCATGCACGCATAGTATAACACAAATTCAAACACATCGCTCTTAGTGGATCTCTTCACAATTACGATGGGTGTTTAGAAAAGTTTTCTACTACTAATTTTAGTTATAATTTATAATTTGTTCTAAATACTTAAAACTTTTGTTATAAATTATAATTATTTTTTTTTAACGATAAATTATAACTTTTACTAAAAATTTATAACTTCTATTATAATTTACAATATATAAGAGTAACATTCCCAAACACTCACTTAATCCATCTAACAAAATTGGTAGGGAAATGTGTCAATGTCTGTGTCTGAGAGAGAGAGAGAGAGAGAGAGAGAGAGAGAGAGAGAACCGTAGTCAGAAGCCAAGGAAGAGGCGTAGAATAAGAGGAGAACCAAGAGGGAGAAGGATGGAGGGCCTTGCATATTCTTTCTGCTTACAAGTTTAAGACACATCATAGCTGAATGCTCATAGCTGAATGCTCATGATCAGAATGTCTTAAATAGCTGATGATCAGACACTAAAAAGTAAAAACTAAAGAAAGAACTTCGAGATATATATATATATATATGCTTAGGTTAGGTTAGGTTCTCCAACATAATCCCAGAGAGAGAGAAAGAAAGAAAAGAGCGGTGGGGATCACAAGTGAAACAGTGGAGGCCTCAGACTCTTTAAGCCTGCTAACTACCGTTGTGCTCACATGCTACGCAACAGCACCATTATGTGCCAGACTCTGAAAACTTTAAAGTTCTGTTTTCATTTCTATATCTGTGTGTGTATGTGTTTGTGAAGCTTTTATCTTTTGGTTGTCTTGCTACTTTTAATGGTTTTTTAGGATGTTGGGGCAGCTGAAATTATAAATTTATAAATTATAATTAAAAAATATGATCTACTTTTTAAAACTCAATTTTTCTGCTCTTTTGTATTCATTTGATTTAATTCTCCACAAAATTTACTAAAATTATAAAGATAATATTTTTAGATTAACTCTAAAAATTTTAATCGTTTTCTAATTATAAAACTCTACAATTCTAACTATTATATAATTATAAAATTTTAATTATATAAATCTACATAATACAAAACACTCTCCAACAATGCCGAAGTGAGTTCCATTAATAAACACATTTCCAAATCCACACTTATTGCTATTTTCCTAGGAAACAAACAACAGAAAGTGCATCTATCTTTTTAGTACAATTTTGAACAATGCCGGGAGCAAATTAAACCCTATCCCAACACAAACAGGAATCTTGTGAATGGAAAAGAGGCTTTCGTGGGGTCTTTGAGTAGAGTAGGCATGGCCCATACTCGAGAGGTCATGCCCTGTGTCAGGGTAATTTAAGTAATAACAGGGATGGACCAATTCAACAATTAATTTCTATTACGACCCAGATCCTCTGTTCTCAAAATGTTCTCGTCCCGTGAACTCCCCGCCCACAAGAAAACCATACTGTAGGGGCGAAACCTTTTTAATCAATAATAATGCTATGGTAATTTAGCTATTGTACTTAATTAATTTACGAAGTGATATGGTACAATTATAATCACACTTAGTCTCTCTACAGAAGTATACTAGTAAAAAGCGTAGATTATGACTTGATTTAATATAGTCAAAACACCTTTCTATTTAAAAGAAAGAGTGTTTAATAAAACGATGCAAATTCCATGTAATGTTGTGGGTTGGGGAGAGAGTTAGTCTGCGAAGCTCGGCGTTCAGTGTTCTTAAAGAGGAACCATACTAAAAAAATAATAAAAAGTGTTTGGATTTGAACAACAAACCCCCCAACAGAATGTTGACAGTGTTAATTTTATTTTGAAACAATTTTATTTTTGTTGAGCGTAAAAAAGAAAGAATTGTGGAATATTGGGTTGGACTTTAAATTTATAGAAATTCGTTGATACCTTCACATAGAGATAAATTACAATTTTATGACAGTAATCTGGCTTATTTTAATCTTTATTTAATCATCTTAATTTATTTATAATTGCAGTTACTTTAGTTTGTAGATATATAATTCTATATGTTGGCCTTTTTTTATTATTGCTACTTGAAACGTTGTTCTTACAATTAAATCATCATTACTTAAATAGTATTATTTTTAAGATTTAACGCACCGGTATGCAGTTGATAGTAGACTCTATATCAGTCTGTAATTTGAGGAGTTATTCAGTGAGTACATAGAGAAAATTATGTCAGTATGCTGATGCGGTGTACAAAACCAATACACGCACGTCAAATATTTGTAAATTTAAATTGTGATTCTACACTAAGGAATTAGCTCTTATTACACGTAAATATAACCTTACATTACAAATAGTGCATGTATAAATTGGCACCCATACAACAATTTCTCCTGTAATTGAGATCAAACCATTGATTTTGCACCAAGCAAACCCTCTTCGGAGGGATGAAGCAGAAGACTGCGGCAGTGCACATCATTACAAGGAAACAGGTCCAGAAGTGGGCAATGAAAGCCCATAATCAAGAAATTTAAGGCGAAGGAGGCCCAAATTTACCTGGGCTTGAAAAAAAACACAAGTCCTAGCCCAAAATCACCTCAGCCCATTAAAAATATCCGTACTCTCATTACCCAAGACTGAAAAGTTGACAGAATTAGCACACCAAACTGATCTAAACAAAAACAATCAAATTGATTACAATTGGAGCTCTAGCGAATGACCGACCAGTCCATAGAAATATACTTCAATGATATATGACTTCTTAAATTTCCTCAAATTAAATTTGATACTAGGGCTCAAAAGTTTTTACAAGATTTAATCACAAGTCAATTCAAAACCAAGCGATTGTGTTGACGAATCTTTTCTACCTCAATGAAAAAGAGTTCACATGGCCAAGCCTAGGAAAAAACAAACAAAAAAATAAATAAATTCTGCTATCTTCAGAGCTACTCATATTCCTAGATTATATCCCATTTTAAAAAATAAATAAATTACATCTAATCCTAAGATAGGAATGAAAGAGAAGTAGAAAAGAAAAATAATGTATTGGTAATGTGTGGAGTTAGGTCCTTTACAATGTAATCCAAATGAACTACTTATGGAAAAACATTGAAGGAAATAGCTACCAGTAACTACCAATAACTCCATCTTCATTGTTCTAGTACCCACGTGTCTTCAATAACTTTTCACTCATCTACTTTATACTCTATGGCCTTGTTTGATGGCCTCTCTAGAGGATGGATTGGATGATTGGATTACCAATCCTCTGAGCCTTCAATACAACATGTTTGGTTTCACAAAATTCAACCGGACTACTGATGGATTAGAAAACCCATCTCAGGACTGGATTGGCAAGTAAATGACTTTATTATCCTTGTTATTCTTAATACTCGGCGGTGAGGAGAAGACAGTCGAAGTTCATGAGTTACACTGATTTGAGGCGGCGGTCCGGTTGGGAGATCCTGTTCATTTCAATCGCCGTCGATATGAGCAGCGATTCAGATGAGAATTCGGTGGTGGCGCTTCGATTTAGGGTGGCGTAGCTGGATTGGTAGTTGGACGGAAAGTGCAATTGTTCGTTGGATGCGAGTTGTGTTGTCGTTGCTCGGCGGGACGGTGTTTCTGGTTTTCGTTGTTGGTGTAAGGGGGGGATTGAGGTTGATGGGTTCGTCATTCGCAGACGGCTATGGGTGCTGCTGCATCGCGTGTGTTCAAATGAATTTGATATTATTATGAATTTAAAATTTCAACATTTTAAAATAAATTACTTATAAATTTCGTTTCAATTTACTTTTAAAAATTTTCTTATTTATTGAATTTATTTTTTTTAAAAAGTTCAATATTAAATATTATAAAAGAAAATTTTAAATTTTCATTAAAAGAAAGATTTATAAAAAAATTAATTAAAAAACACAAGTAAAAACTACGTAAAAATAGAGCTATTTAAAAATACTTTTATACAAAAATTATAAAAACAAAAATAAATAAACTAAAAATTTACACCACAAAAAAATATCCAAAGAGGACCATTCAAACATCACAAGGGTATTATTAAAAATTCACAAATTTAATCAGTTCTTTACTATTTAATCTCACTCAAATTAAATATGAATTTTTATAATTTATCTCTTAATTCTACCCAAATTAAAAACAAAAAATCTAATATTACCTCATTCATAATCCCACGTCATTATTAATTATATCTTACCTTATTCTTAATTCTACCTCACTATTAATCAGTGGAGAAATTTTGGCATAACCTGGCCCGGTCGTGATTCAGGCAAGCCAAACATGATTTGGATCCGTCAGGCTCCTGCCAAATCTTTGGGCAGAGCCGAGCCAGGCTTTTTTATCCGAGAGTCAACCCAGGTCCCATAGATAAAGGGCTCGGGCTCAAGCTGAGCCTCGGGCTGGGTTTTTGGGCATGCCTTGATTTTTTTGAATTTTTTTTGAATTTGTATTTTTATTACTTTTATAGTTATTTAATTTATTAATTTATAATATAATGTTAGTTTATTATTTTATTTGTAGTAGTTAATATATTAATTTAAAAATTATAAACTTAAAATTTATTATATTATACTATAAACTTAAAGTTTATTAGTTTATATAATAAACTAATGTATTAAAATTATAATAGTAAAATTTTAAATTAAACTATAAACTAATTACTACTTTATTATATTATATAAATATAATTTTATTATTTTATTAGTTATTAAACTATAAACTTATAATAATATGAACTATAAACTTATTGGTTATTAAATTAGTTTATCATAGTTTATATTATTATAAGTTTATAATATATTATTATTAATTGACTAGTTAATTATTTAGTATAAGTTTATAATTTATTAGTTTACATTATATAAGTTTATATTTTATTTTTTTATTAGTTTATTTTAAATTTAGAGATAATTACACTTACCTCCACTGATATTTAAGTTTATTACAGGGACCTCCCATGTGGTCTCTGAAATTACATTAACCTCTCTTGATATTTAATTTTTAATATCAATTGTACTAAAATGTTAAAATTTTCGTTGAAATTTAACGAAAATCGCCCTTCTCACCCCGAAATCACCATTTCCACCCTTCAAATCACATTTTTCTCCCAAAATTATCATTTTCACCCCAAAATCACATTTTCCAAAACCACCATTCCATTGAAATTTAGGGTGAAAATGATAATTTTTTGGGAGAAATGTGGTTTGAAAGGTGATTTTAAGACGAGATGGACGATTTTCGTTAAATTTTAACAAAAATTTTAACAGTTTAGTGCAATTGATGTTAAAAATTAAATATCATTGGAGGTTTGTGTAATTTCAGATACCATATAGGAGGTCCCTATAATAAGCTTAAATCTCATGGGAGGTAAGTGTAATTATCCCTTAAATTTATTATTAATTGTTAAGTTTATAATTTATATTATTATAAATTTATTAATTTATTATAACTTATAAGTTTAACAATTAAATACAATAAGTTTGAACAATTAAAATAATAAAATACAATATAAATTTCATTAACCAAAAATCAAATGTTTACAATTATATTATATTTTGCACATTATAAGTGTATTGTACATTTTTGAAAAATAGAGAAATTACATTACTATAGGTCAAGTACATCCCAACTAAGTTGGCACATACAAGTCTAACAATCATTTGTATTATTCTCCACTTAAAATGCATTACAAATGAAATATAAAATTACAAATATAAAGAAATAACGATTACATATGCAAAAAATAAAAATAAAAATCAGTCTAAACATAATAAATCTTCAGACGTTTCACATGTGATAATTTTTAAGTCTGCTTCAATTTTTTTTTTTCGTCCATTTTTGGATACCTTTCCGTTGCATAAATTGAGTCGCATGTAATCATTAAAACTTGTACCATTTTCAGAGTGAGTCTAGATCTGTAGTTGTTCAGCACCCATCCACCTACACTAAAAGCTGTCTCCGAAGCAACTATAGAGATAGGAACTACAAAAATATCGCGAGCTATCGCGAACCATATTGGTCACGATACCTCGTGTTTTTTTCAATAATCTAAAATATCAGAATTATTTTTTTTTAAATTTTCTACAGTATCAAAATAACGTTGAAGTTTTGAATTAAACTCCCATGAATCTCAAAAGGTCATCTAATTTTTAATATAGATCAATTATCGTTACGTCTTCGAAATGAATTCTTAACCGCATGTTGTGTTGATTGTGATATTATATGAATTTTATATTCATCATATAAAAATTTAAATATTTTATTTATTAGTTCAAGTTGGTTTGCATTACTATAAATATTTTTTAAAAAATATTGTAAACCAATATTTTTACTCATAGAATCTAGTATGCAAGTTATTCTAAAAATATGTATTATTTTATTATAATATTTATTAAATTTAGTTTTTATACTAAATGTCATCTGATAATAATTTACATTGATTAAAAATTTATCAAATATTGCGATAATTTATTTTAATTGCAGTAAAACTAATGGAGTAGTAAGAGTGTAAATATAATAAAATAATTTTGTTGTTTGATCAAAAATTTTATAAATTTTTTTATATACATTTAAATTATTTCAATCATTAGGTATTAGTGGAGTAAAATTACTTTTCATATTCATTTTAAAAAATAAATTAATTATTTTTTTTTATTTTATTGTTAGTTGTAACATAATATATGTCGAGTTCTACTTAATTTCTAAATCATGTTTTATTTTTTTACATTTTATATTTTCTTGTTGATATATTTTTTATACATATCAACTCTTCTAACACTACTATTTATACATTTTATTACTAGCCTAATTCGTTCAAGAGATTCATTGTAATATTTTAGTATTTTTTAACAATTAAATTTAAAATATGTGCCGAACAATTAACATGAAATAAAAAATCAGATAATGGAAGCTGTAAATTACGTTTTAAATAGTTAACACATTCATTATTATAAAAAGTATTATTCAAATTAATAGAAAATATTTTTGATACATTACCCCACGAAATTAGTTATTAACTAATAACAACACCTAAAGAATGATCGATATAAAAAAATTCTATAATTTTAAATGAAAAAATTCTTTTACATAAATTTTAATTATTATCTATAAAATGTGCTGTAATACATTAATATTCATGTCAATTTCTAGCAGTCCATAAATCAGAAGTTAAACAAATTTTTCCTTTTAAATTTGTAAATAAATCTATCAACTCGATTTTAATTTTATCAAATCTTTGTAAAATTTTATTTCTTATATTATTTTTAGAAAAACGTTAAAATTGATGATCAAATCCGCCTTGTATCATAGTTTCAAATACCGGTTGTTCACTCATTGAAAATGGTTGTTCATGTTCAATGATATAATCAAGAACATAATTTTGTACACAGATAGAATCATAGAAAAAAAAAAACTAGTGATATTACTTGTTGGACCTCTTCCTAACTATATTTGTGAAGTGAGATTAAGATGAGTATTTTTTATGTGACTAACAGAATGTCTACGTAAGTAACTAGTGCCACTCGATGTGTGATCCGAAAGTAATTTATTATAAATTTTATATTTTGTTTTAATAGTAACGGTGTCATCATTATTTTTTTTAAAAAAATTTTAAAAAAAATTTCACACATTTAAAACCTTTTTACTAGATGAACTTACAAATGCAGATGCAGATGTATCAGCAAATATTGATGAACTAGTGGATGAATTTGAAATAGAAGCAGACGGAGTGAGATTAAAACCACTAGGTGAAAATATAAAAATATTTTTTTCTTCATCAACGGTAAATATATTTGAATTCATCAATAAAATAAAAAATTAAAAAATTTTAAAACGAAATTGATTTATTAAATAATAGAGAGTAAAAAAAGGTAACTTATAATTAAATTTTGAAAATAAAATAAAATAAAATTTTTAAAAAAATTTAATTAGAATTGAAAAAAATGTATTAAAATAAATTAAATATTGTAAAAAAAATAAATTAAATTGCAAAAAATAAAGCAAACTGAATTAAAGAAGATCGATCTCTAATTTTAATTTCGATCAATTTGTGTTTTGATCTTCATTTTGATTATTGCTCTTCACTCCTTGATTCGCCAATAATTGTACCGAACCCGAATATCACCGAGAGTAGAGAGTAGAAAGAGTAGATAATTGTTTGAATGAAATTAGAGATAGTAGGATGTCCTACTTATAGGAAAAATATAAAAAAAATTGTAAAAAAAAAAATCAAAAACTAGCCGTTAGGCGGGCCTGGCCGGGCCCAACGGACACTTAATCCCGACTCTTTATTTTCAAAACGAAGCGATCCAGGCCGTCTAAAAAAGAATCTTACCATTGGTGGGCCCCAGGCCACGCCAGGTTGGGCCCAATGGCTAATTTTTGGGCGGGCCTCTAGGTGGGCTTTGGGCCGCGGGCCTCGGTCCTACCCACGGACTTTGGATGGGAAGGACCATACCCAAAAATAAACGCTACGGGCCGGGCCAAGCCTGCACAATAACGGGATCGCGGGCCATTTTTACACTCATACTATTAATCTCACTCAACCTACAACGGATATCAAATGAGGCATATGTTCCTCCAATTGTTTCGTAATTTCTCTTCTCTCGACTTTTAAGTAAACAAAGGAATATCAGGTGGTCTTCATATAATAATAATAATAAAATAAAAAAAGATATAGTAATTTTATTATCCTCAAATGGGATCTCTAAAATTTATCCCGAATGCTTAACTGGCATCCACTTCATTGTGAATACCCACTTTCAAAACTTTAAATGCTAATACTCTCTTTATTTCATATTTAATTTTGCTCACTCTTCTTTTTCTCTCACTAGATAACCAAATTATCTCATCTTTATTTTTACTTTTTTTTCTAATTAATATTATATTATTGTCAAAAATTTTAAATATTTTTAAATTTATATTATATTTTTAAATATTTTTAAATTCATATTATAAAGAATTGGGTTATTGTTTTGCCTTGGACAAAACAGGGTATGTTGTACTTTAACATTAATGTTATTTTTTAATATAATTTTATAATTTGAACTATCCAACTTATAGATCTTATCAATTATGTTATTCATGCATAAAAATAAAAATAAATTTATTAAACAGTGTTAGCCACATAATTTAATCACATTTATTTTACAAAATGAATGACTAATATATATTTTTTTATAACAAACAATTAAACAAAGGTGATCACATTACGTACCTATGTCTAAAAAATATAATTTTGGTGTGAATAATGTACTCAACCAAATCTAAAATATGAATAGTTTAAATTATAAAATTACATAAAATATTAATATCATTTTAAAAAACGACAAATTTTATTGTGCCATAGTTACAACAAAATTTATTCCCCATATTGTATCAATAAATTTTTTTGAATATGATGTAAAAAAAGTAATTATTGCACTATATTTTAACGCAAGACAATATGAATAATTTAAATTATAAAATTATGTAAAAAAATAACACCAACAAATTCTGGTGTGCTCAAAGTAAATAATAACCTTATTCTCTACAATATGTACCATTATCGATGCAAAATTAGATACATATTTGAATTTAGTACTATAAAATATCTAATATTTATTATAAAATTATTATTTAATAATAAATAATTGGATATATTACACTTTTACCCCATCTATTTAAGAATTATATCACTGTCACCCCTTACTTTTTAAAAATTGTAACACTTAGATCCAAATTAATTTTTCGTTAACGAAAAACACTATTTCAACAGTGTTTTCACTGTTTTTTTTTACTTTTTTATTTATTTAATTATAAAATATTATTTAAAAATTTATAATTAAAAAATAAAAAAATTACTAAATACAAAAATAAGTAAACTAA
>JAOTRH010000024.1:21184675-21236593 GCA_034768845.1 Heliamphora exappendiculata
CTTGCTCCCGTCGCCTCAGGCCGTCGCCGACACCATCGCGGGACACGTCGCCGTCGTCAGCTTGCTCCCGTTGCCTCTGGCCGTCGTCGACACCTTCGCGGGACACGCCGCCGTCGTCAACTTGCTCCCGTCGCCTCAGGCCGTCACCACCGCCGTCGTGACTCGCGTCGCCGCTGCTACCGTCGCGTGACTCGCTCGTCTTTTCAAAAAAAAAAAAATTTTGATTGTTAATTCATCCGACATCACCTTCAGCAGGGCACCCTACATCTCCGATTTGTCTCTTCTAAAGATCAATTTGTCGACTTTTTCACAAAATCTCATCCTCCTAGTTGCATTCGTGCTCTAATTTTCAAATTTCAGCTGATTTCGTCATCTCGCATTTGAGGGAGAATGTTGGAATATTAGATTTAGATTGATTAGAATATTAAATTGATTTTATTCTGAATTGATTTTATTATATCTTCTTATTGTTTATCCCTATTCGTCTATAAATATGCCATATATTGTACAGTTTCAACACACATAAAATATAGAATTATTTTCTCTCCTCAATTTCTTAAAAAATAAACTTATTTTAATAGGGTTAATTGACCCCACCATCAAGCCATGGAAAATTTCACTTCATAAGTCCTGCAAAACCATACCCCTTTTTATCGCCTCCTCATGGTCGAAGTTGGCCAGCTCATGTGATGATTTTTTTTTTCTCCCAAAATTTTTCATATATTGTCTGTTTGGGTGATTTTTTTTATTTGTTTATTAGTTTATAAACTAAAACATAAATCACGCTATTTGGGTATTTAAATAAATTAAAAATAAACAAATAAATAAATAAGTAAATAAGCTCGTTTAGGTATCCAAATAAGCAAATAAACTGGCTTATAAGCTAAATAAGCTGATTTATAAGCAAATAAATAAATAAACTCATTTTGATTGCTGACTTATAAGCAAATAAGTCACGTGCTATCTAAACAAATATGCTTAAATGAAATTTATTTTATTTACTAATATGCTAATAAATAAATAAGCAAGATCTACCGAAACAGAATACAAAATCTCAAACCAAATCCAATATCTCAACAGATTTAGTTCTCGGTTGTTAATTAGCTTAAATGTTTTTTTTTGTATTTTTAATTAAAAAATTAAATTTAATTCAAAATAAATTATTTGGTAATTTTATTTTTAATTAAATTAGTTCTTTTGAAATTGATTATTTGGGTAAAAAGCTAATCCTTTTACTTTTTGTTTAAATTTGACAATTTTATCCTTTTATAAATTTGATATGAATAATTATGGAAGTGTTTGGCAAGGCTTCTACTGTTAATTTTTAGCATCTTGTTATTAATTTTAACAATAAATTAGAATTTTTTTCAAATACTTACAATTTTTGTTACAAACTATAACTATTTTTTTTTATTTCAGTTATAAGCTATCACATCTACTGCACACTCATAATTTCTGCTACAAGTTACAATTTAAAAGTTACTAATTTTAGCAATGCTAAACACCCACTATATGTAGTTGCTAGTGATAATAAATAAGTTATGAATAAGAGATATTATTGTATTTTAAAAATAATTAAAATTTAAATAAAATATTTAAGAATTTTATGTTATGATTTAAGACAATAAAAAATTACATGTGCTGAAAGAAAGTCACGTGAAAAGAATTCTAAAGAAATGAACAAAGGTTCTGACGGGTAATACTTTTCTTTTTCTTTTTTTTACAAAAAATGTAAAAAAAAGTTAAAATTATTTGTCTAGCAAAAAAGTAAAAGTTAAAAATTTTAAAAATTAAAAAATTAAATTAAAATACAGGTAGTGTTTGGAATTATTAAAATTAATAGTTTATAGATTGTAATTTATAGCAAAAATTGTAAGTGTTTAATAAAAATTATAACTTATAAATGAAATAGAAAAAAAATTAGTTATAACTTGTAGTAAAAGTTGTGAGCATTTCTAATAAATTATAACTTGTAATTAAAATTAGTAATAAAAAATTAAAAGCTAATAGCATTAGCTTTGCCAAACACTGCTACAAAATTTTTACCACTTTTAAAATATAATAATATTTATTATTCATAACGTATTTATTATTACTATCAACTACATATAATTATTAATATAAAATATATAAAAAGATAAAATTATTTATTTTGAACAAAAAAAACAAAAGAATTAGTTTTTTACCAAAATAAACAACTTTAAAAAAAATTAATTTAAAAATTAAGTTATCAAATAATCTAAATGAAATTTATTTTAATTTCTTATCTAAAAAAAATAAAAAAATTTAACTTTTATGAAAATTGATAATTGAGGGCTAAAATTGACTAATTGGTGAAATTATCGATTCAGCAAATTATCATCGGTCTAGTCATCAGAATTTATTATTTTATAATTCATGTAAGTCAATAGCAATCTAGACTTCGTTCGGGAATTGCTTTTAAGTTTATTTTTTGATTTTAAATTTTTTAAATTGAAAAATTAAAAAATTTGTTTGGTTGATATATGTGTGACTTTTAAGTTTAAAGTTTAAAATAATTTTAAGTCAGAAGGTAAAAAATTTTATTTGAAGTTATTATAATTTTTTAAAATTTATTTTTAAATAATTTTGTATTTGATATAAATCTTGTTTGATAAATTTTGATAAATAGACTTTAAATATATAATTTTTATAAAAAAAATAGATATGTATAATAAAAATTATAATATTTTTTAAAAATATAAAAAAAATATGTAAAAAGAAAAAAAAAAGAATTAAAAGCCTTTGACTTGAAAAATGAGGCATTTTTATTTTTTAAACTTTTAAGTAAAAAGGTAAAAAAATTGACTTATAGTCTGTCGCCAAACTGGGCTCAATATGACTATTTTTCATTCGTTATCTTTTTTTAATATAAATTAAACATATAAGACAAATAATACATACTATGAAAACTTTTTAAAAAAATATATTTTATAATTATCAGTTTTTACCTACTATTGATGTAAGATTAGATTATTAATAGGGGTTAGTGCATAGTTTTTAAGCTTAATTTTTTAAAAATTTAACTAAAAAAGTTTGAATAAAAAAAGTGAAAGTGTTTGAAATAATTTTTTATAGTAATTTTTTTATTTTTTTTATTTGTATTAAAATATCTAAAATGCTCTTAATTTTAACTTTTAAGTTATAGTATTTAAAATATTTGCACAATTTTTTTTATTTTTATGAGTAGAATTAAATTTTTTATGTAAGAGTATTATAATAATTTTATTTAAAAAAAACTGAAGTGTTTGGAATATGTATTAATTTTTTTATTAAATTAATAAATTAAAAAAAATTAATTAATATTTTTTAAAAATCAAACAGTACAATTTAAAAGTTCACATTCTTGCAAAAAAAAAAATCTAACTTAAAAACTAACCAAAACAAACCCTTAGTGATTTCTAAATTTCAGTCGGGGCGGCTCCACTACGTGTCTCCACACTTGCTTTGGTTGCATTTAAAAAAAATGCTACTTATTCCCTAATGAACGGTAGTTAAAGAGTATATAATATATAGATATTTGTACAAATTATATTAATATTTGTAAAAATAATAAATATTACGTCAAAAGGTATATTAATATTTTAAAATTTTTTATTTCTATTAAATTATTAATTACCACCCAATAAACAATAGTTAACACTGCCCATTAAAAATTTACAGTATCCAAAATATTGTCATCGTAAACAATATTTTTGTAACTATTAAGTGAGCAAACTGTTACGATATATATATATTTCTTCTATTATCCTGGTAAATAATTTGATTGCAAAAATCATAAGGCTGTTAGGATTTTGAAGGAGTGTTTGGAAATATTAGTGTTAGTAATTTTTAATTTTATGTTACTAATTTTAATTATAAGGTATAATTTTTTTTAATTATTTATAATTTTTATTATAATTTATAAAAAAAAAATTTTATTTTAACAATAAATTATAATTTTTATTAAATATTTATAACTTTTATTATAAATTACATATGAAATTAATAAGTTTGGGTTTGGATTTGGGCTTGGGTTTATAATGGCTTTGGTTGATTAGCTTAATATGGCTAAAGATAATAATTGGTAGGTTGGTAGAGAGATTGTACTACGGACGGTTGTAAGTTACTTCACGCATTTTATATAGTTTTTGGGTGCTTTAATTATTTGACAAAAGATTGGTTCCCTGCCCACCTCTTTCCCTTTCCTTCCATCTCATCCTCGCACAACTTACCCATTCACTCCATGTTTATGTGAAAAATTTTATTTTTTTTTCAAGTTAAGAAACACAAATTCATCGAGAAGAGTGATTCTCCGTCAAGAAAAGTGATTCTAAACTCTGAGTAGTTAGAGTTTTTACTCTAATTTTTTTTATATGTGTTTAGTTGATTATTCATCGTATGTACAAATAAATATTTTTCTATCAAGAATTCTAAATCAAAAAATAATAATAATAATAATAATAATAATAGAGAAAAGGATGGTGGAAGGTGAGGTCTTGAGTTCTTGAAGTCGGATGAATCATTATATATACATGCACAAGGCTTCATCCAAGATTCATCTCAAAGGCTTGAAATGCTTAGGGATTTAGAATCATCGTCACTTAGTATAATCATAATTTCAAAAGTATTGTGTTCGATTTTTGTTGAAAGTTAAAGTATTTTTATTTAATTGAACACGTGTGATTTGCAAAAAGTTTACTTCTTAGGAAAATGTTCCAAGAATGAGTTTTTCAATGTGTGAAACGCCACATTAAAAGGCTCATTTTGTGTATTCAATTAATATATGTACATTGTATATTTATACATTTAGAGAGTAATTTTATAATAAATGATAAGCGATTGTTACACAACATGATTCTATATTAAATAATGAAGAGTTCCTCTGCTAACCTAAAACAAAACAAAACAATTGGCCCTATTTGGGCTAAATTGGCTTAATTTTGTTTATTTTTGTCTTTTCTTAACTTTTTTTTTATCATTATTCTACAAAAATTTACTTTTTCAAACTATTCCAATGATATAAACTGGAAAAATAAAAAAATTTGAACGAAAGACGAAAATAAACAGTATAAAATTTAGTTTATTGACTTATTTTCATCTTTTCTAAACATTTTTTTATATTTTTTATCAAAAAATCTTACTTTTTTAATTTGTTTTAATAAAAAAAAGTTAAAAAGTATAATAATTTAACTAAATGGTAAAACAAGTCAATAAAAATAAAAATAAGCCGAACAAAATCAGAAATAATCAACTATCCCGAACAGGGCCAGATTCATCACAAAAGCACATAAAAGCTGAAGACAGGGAAAGAAAACCAAAATGAAATCAAAAAAAGAAGAATAGGCCTTTTGGAAGATATGAAAAGGTAGAAAGAGGAAACTGCTTGTGCTGATTATATATGTTATGGGGAAAGAAACAAACAATCAAATCTTGCAAATTTGATGTTTATAATTTTAAGGCCGTGTTTGGATGTTAGATTTGTTGATAAAAAAAAATAAAAGAAGAAACATCAAAAATTCAAAATTAAGCCTTTTTGTTTTTGAACGGCTAAACTCACACATCCATACACCCATACATTGCTCCTAGTAAGGTTTGAACTCTCAATATTTTTTTTTGGAGGCAAACACTTATACCATTGGACCAAAAGCTACTTGGTAGTTAAGCAGTTTCTTGAGTTTTGACTGTTAAAAGTTTTTTTTTAAAAAGTAAAGAAAAATGCTAAATAGTTTGAGATGTTGTAATTTTTGAATTTTAAGATTTTTTAGGATTTTTTTTTTCTTTTCATTGTAATGTTTAACATTGCCTTTTTTTTAAAAATTTTTTTTAGAATCTAGTTTCTCTGTAACAACCCCGATGCAATTTAATTTAAAGCATAGAAGAAAAAAAAACTCCTAGTTGAGTTTATGTCCAAGAACTAAGAGTTATCTTTTAATCAAATCTTGTGTTTTGTTAAAAGCTTTTTTCTTTCAAAACAAATTAAAACAAAGCCCAAAAATTTTTTTTGGATATACCAAATAGTGCACCTTAAAGGTGAATTTTCTTCCTTTTTAATATATAAAAAAGGCACAAAATCAATAAAACCAAACAGAGCCTATTTTCTCTTTTCAAGATTTTTGAAGAAGTTGAGAAGAAAACAATATAATAATATCTACTTTGTCAAAGAATTCATTTTCTGTTCAGTTAACTGTAAAAAAGAACGTGTAACTAATTTTGTTGAATACAAAATTTATGATCAAACTAAACATAGCTGAAGAAGAAAGATTAAGAACGCGAGAAAACGGAGAGGGGGAAAAAAATCAAAAGCACAATTACTGAAATCAATGGAGAACATTCAATATCCAAATGGTCATCTGTACTGAACCTTCAATTTTAATACTATTCACGCACTGTATTCCAGTAATCAAACAAGCAAGCAAGAGAATTTAGATCAGAATTCAGATAGATTTCTAATTTAATTTAACCAGTTCGATCGATCCCATTTCACTCTTCAATTCGCTACACATATATATAGAATTCAATTGGGATTAAACCCAGTTGATTTCGATCAAACCCTCATTTCATCTCCAAGCTTCTGAATTCCAAAACACCAGTTTTCAACCCTAAGAAATCATAACCAGTAGCAGTAACATTGCTGCTACTAGAACCAATATTACTGTTCATACATCTGCAGTCTCCCCTGTTTTGGATTCCCAAGCTACATGAAAAGCAGAGATTAGAACTGGTCGTAGTGATCCTCCTCCCTCCTGTCTTCAATGGCGGCTCTTGATCGGGCTGGTGTTGGTAAGGAGGGCTAATTCTCAGCTCAAGATTCAGGTGGTCTGGATATCGTTCTTGAATGATCAGGCTCTTCTTCTGATCGTCTTTCTCTTCTTTTTCTTCTTCTTTAATGGCGGCAGGCGAGAAAGATATGGTGGCGACGGCGTCCATCGTCGCTCGCTCGTTGATCGGCCGGTGAGTGGCGGGATCGATGCCGCGGTTCAGGAGCTTTCTTCTTATGTGGGTGTTCCAGTAATTCTTTATCTCATTGTCTGTTCTTCCTGGTAATCTTCCAGCTATAAGAGACCATCTAAGATTTGAAGAAGAAGAAGCCATTAAGATTTGAAAAATCAAGTTGTTGAAAGAGAAGAGAAGGAGATTTCTTGAACGTGCTTACTTGTTACCAAGGAGGCTATGGAGTTTGATGATAAGCTCGTCTTCTTCTTCAGTAAAATTGCCTCGTTTGAGGTCAGGCCTGAGATAATTGATCCAGCGAAGGCGGCAACTCTTGCCGCAGCGGAGGAGGCCAGCGGCTTTAGGGAGGGAGCGCCAGCAACCTTCGCCGTGAGCGCGGATGTAAGCGATGAGGCGGTCGTCTTCTTCTTTGGTCCATGCACCTTTGTTCGTATGAGCTTTCTCACAGCAGGGAGACCTTCCCATTGAATCAGTAGATTGAGCTCTTCTTCTTCTTCTTCTTCTTCCTCTTTGTCTTTTTTTTTTTTCTGTTTCTTTGAGTTGCAGGTTTGCAGCGGTAATGGTGGGAATCAATAAATGCTAGTTTTTGAGGTGCTTAAGCATCAGGAGCGGCCCTTGTGAGGACTTGAGATGGGGTTTTATAACCTTTTGACTATGTGTGGCCATGTTTGTTTGAGGGCTAGAAGGGTAAAATTAAATTATATAAAAATAATTTCTCGTAACTTTTTGTTTATTTTGTCAAATTGAGAGAAAATTAGATTATCAAATTGTTTTCTATAACTACCATAAGTCTCTATTTTAGGAGTATTTTTATCCCACCAATTAGGTGAGTTTAATAGTTTTAGGACTATTATTATCGTATTTTTTTTTATAAATTTATAATAATTTTATTAAAATTATGTCAAATCAAATAACATAATATTTATTTTTAATTTATTTTATTATTAATTAAATACTATTTGATGCAAAATACACTATAATAATTATTCAATTCAGTACCTAAAGTACTAATAGTTCGAGTTCAATAATTATCTCATAAAAAAATCCTCCAAACATATGGATTATTTATTGCACCTTAAATTATAATTTTTAATTTTTAATTTAATAAAAAATTTTAAAATTTTAAAATTTTAAATTAGTGTACTTACAATTTTCATTTATAATTTTTAAATAATCACAAATTTTACTATTTTAATATATGAATTTATAATTTTAATAAATATTTATAAATTATATTTAGAATTATAATTATATTTTCACAACTAAAATTTATAAGTACGTAATTTCCGTTACAACAAACCTGAAATAAAATCACAGTAAGAGAGAGAGAGAGAGAGAGAGAGAGGGAGTAGTGTACCTAATTGCTTCTAGATGTGAGTTGGTGAGACATGTTTGAGGGGAGTAGCTGGTGGCCTCTCTTTTAATGATATTAGCATCACGGGCCCTGTTTTGGCTAAATTTTGCAATTTTTATTTATTTTTGTTTTTTTAAATTTTAAATTTTTTATTAAAAATTTTTATTTTTTCAAATTATCTTGATAAGATGAATTGAAATGATAAAAATATTTTTATTAAAAAATATATACTAAAAATGAAAATAAATAATATTAAATTTAGTTTATTGACTTATTAAATTATTTTTATCATTTATAAATTTATTTTATCTTTTAATAAAAAATTTACTTTTTCAAATTGATTTGATGAGAACAGTTGAAAACTATAATATTAGATTAAATAATAAAAAATTTTCACTAAAAACAAAAATTATATATATAAAATAAGTTAAATGGGCATTAACTATTTGTAGCCTTCAGTTAGGTGTAAAGTAAGTTTAAATCAAACTATAGCGAGACAAAGGGTTGTGATCTCTGCCTTCCTTTTGTCTAAAATGTGAACTAACTTTAGGCCGTGTTTGGTGTTTGGAGATGCAGATCATGAAGGGGATAGAAATGTGATTATTGAGTTATTAAATATTTGGAGTAATTATATTTAAATATTTGAATTAATTTAATAATATTATCCACATTTTTCTAAGAAAAAAATTATTAGAGTTCAACATTTTTCTTTTCTTATTAATTGATTTTTGAATTTAAGATTACTATGGAGAGGAGAGTGGGAATTAGATTGCTGCGTGCTTAATTTGAAAATGAAATTTTTGAATGGACAAGTAATCAAGAATTACTTTTATTTTCACGTTAATTCTAAATGAGAAAATTATGAAGATCAAAATTATATTTTAATTTTCTCTAAAGATTTATGACATCCAAACATAGCCTTAGATTAATCATTCAATCACCCCTCAAAATCCCCCCTAACTCAATGGATATATGACATCGACGAGTTCCAAAACCCATGGCCACTAAGGGCTGGTTTGATTTTTGAATTATTTTTAAAAAGAATTAAAAGAGATGGGATTAAATTTGGGAATAGAGTAAACATGTGAAGCGAGAGAATAATGAATGAAATTAGATCCTTCTAAGTGTCTTCACTATGAATCGCATATTTTATTTGGTATTACGTAATTCCATATATATATATATGAGGGACGTCAAATTCCAATCGAGGTCGCATGGCATCCACGTGAAAATGTCGTACAGCGCAACAGCCACCTGATCATGACACTACACCTTAATATGTCCATTCTAGCTCGAAAAATGGACCGAGCACACAAGAACAGTCCTACTGAACTTTTAGGATCTCGAGACGGGAAAAGCCAAGCCACGGTCATGGGCCCGAACTCAGAGGAGGGGCATCCATGGCCGAGCATCATGTGTTGAGTGGCCTCAAAAGCCGAGTTTGAGACTTGATACATGGTAATTAGTGCCTGTGATACGTATCACAAGGTAACGCTCGTGATAAGAGACCGATGACAATTGAACCAACCATGGGGCTAGGGTGTCAGGAACCTAACCCCAAACAAAGTCTGAGTACCGATAGATAGTTTGACATGACAAAAAAAACTTGAAAAAAGATATGAATGACAAGTCACCATCAGATTAACAGCTGAGTTTTAATGAGAGAAAGAGGGGGGGACAACCCAACTTGCTCGGATCGGGTCGGACTCCCAAAGCAGACCAAGTATATTTCTCTATATAAATAACCAACACTTTAGAAGGAAAAGATATGCACTCTAATTTATTAAGAGAAACTATACCAATTTATTCTATCAAGCTTTCCTCTCTCTAAACTCTGTCTGACTTCGTTATCGGATGGTCTACCGGTAAAAGTCACCGACAAATATCTCACCACTTTCTTGTGCAGAAAGATACATGGAGCACGCTCTAGACTATTCAACTAGCCTAAACAGGGACACATGGAGCACGCCCCAAACTGTTCAGGCAGCCTGGACAAGAACTATAGATCCCAATCTTGATCATCCACACACACACACACACATGAGGGACTAAATGAAAAAATAATTCGATAAAAGTTAATCCAAACTTTAATTTAAGAAGCGACAAATGTCAGCTTAGGCTCGATTGGCAACTAACTTAGATGTTATTTTTTTATTTTTTTATTTTTTTAGCTAAAAAATTAAATTTGGTTCAAAGTAGATTATTTGGTAACTTAACTTTTAAACTAGTTTTTTTTAAGTTAGTTGCTTGGATAAAAAAACTAATTTTTTTGCTTTTTATTCAAAATGAACAATTTTTATTCTTCTATATATTTGATATTAACAATTTTATGTAGTTGTTAGTGGTGGTAAATAAGTTATAAATAAAAGGTATTATTGTATTTTAAAGAGTTATTTGAATGTGAGTCCTACTTTTAAGAATGTTTTGATGTTGAATCCCATTCATAAGTTTACATTTACCTTAGGTCCAATTTTAAAAATCCTAATATTTTTTGGTCTATGATACCCGTAGCCCCCTCTCACAGACTCCTCTCACAGACACTCTCTCTCCCTCGCTTTGGTAGCCTCACTACCACCAAATCTGTCGCCGCCCCTCACTGCTCGTCGCCGCTCTCGCCTTGCTGTCGCCATTGCCCCCACAGTCGCCTCGTCGTCGCTCCTCGCAGCTCTCCAGATCTGGTCGAAATGCCCAGGAATGTCTCAACGGCCTTTGCGATATCTGAAGCGGTCCCCTTGAGCGACATCTAAACTGACGGCGGGAGGTTTTTCGACGAGGAAGGGCGAAGCAAGTAGGCCAAGACCAGCTGTGTCGTCGTCCCTTGTCGTGCCACCGTTCGTCGAGTGCGAGAGGCGAGAGGCTAATATTCTCATTCTGCGACGACAACGAGTGCGAGAGGCGACGATAATGGCGAGGGCGACAGTCTCTGTTTATCTCAGATCTGGTTGCTTGTTCATTAGTCTGAGTCCCACTTTCTCTATGCGAACTTCATATCCTCCTCTGCTGGTGGAAATGTGAGAGAGAGAGAGAGAGAGAGAGAGAGAGAGAGAGAGTGCCGAATGTGAGAAGGCGGTGGCCGGTGACAGCGCCGGTGAGGTCGTCGGAGGTGATGGTGCACTGAGATGGCGGCAGTTGGTCGGTCGGCGGTGGCGGGTGACCTATGAAAATATTACTATTTTGTTGTTGTCTAATGAGAAACAATTGAGAAACATGGGTAAAGTGGAAATTTTATTTGGAAATAGGATTGCGTTGAAAATAAAATTTTGAATGGGACATACGTATAAAGAACTTATAAAAGTAGGACTTAGGTGAAAAAGTACCATATTTTAAAAATGGTATGAGTTTAAATGGAATATTCTAAGAATTTGAGTTTTTAATTTTTAGCTTTTTGTCTTTTTTTGTCAAATGGACGACCTTAACTTTTTGAGATTTTTAGTCAAAAAATTAAAAAATTAAAATTACTAATGAGGGCCTTAAGCTAATCTAGGAAACATGAAGGGCTATGTATGTTCTCCAAGTGGCTAATCCCATCTCTCCTATTCAATAATTGGTTGGAGAGATGAGATTAGGGTTTTCAAACTAGCCTTAAGGGTTTATATTGTGTTGTTGGAACTAACATCCATATTTTGTGTTTGTGCATTTGTGACAAGAACACCCAAATACCTTCTCTTTTACTTTTTCAAGACAGGCCAATTGGGGGTTATTTTGATGACATTATCAATATCTTAAATATTGGACGTGACTTGGATTTGCTCTCCTAAAATGAAAATTCTTAATGCAGAAATAAAATGAAATGAAATCAATATAATTAATTTTATTTTAGGTGTTTTCAGTGCTAAATGACGATAACTAGTAATGATTATGGTGAACAAAAAGGCAAAAAATGAAAGAATTATTTTGTATAAACCTGGTTTGATTCATGATCTAAGCTTGTGTTTGATTCATGAAAATGTAATTTTTGATTCGATAAGTAATCAAGAATTAGTTTTATATTCACGTTAATTCTAAATGAAAAAATTATGAAGATCAAAATTACATTTTAATTTTCTCTCAAGATTTATGACATCTAAACATAGCCTTTGATTAATAATTCAATCAACCCTTAAAATCCCCCCTAACTCAAAATGGATATATGACATTGACAGGTTCCAAAACCCATGGCCATTAACGGCGGGTTTGATTTTTGAATTATTTTTAAAAAGGATTGAAAAATATGTGATTAAATTTGGGAATAGAGTAAACATGTGAAGCGAGAGAATAATGAATGAGAATAGATCATTTCAAGTGTCTTTACTAAGAATTCCATCTTTTATTTGGTAGTACGCAATTCTATATATAAATGAGAGAGGTTAAATTTCAATCGGGGCCACATGGCATCCACGTGAAAATGTCGTACAGTGCAGCGGCCACCTGACCACAACACTACACCTCAGTGTACTCATCCTAGCTCCAAAAAGGGACCAAGCACATAGGAATTAACAGTGCTATCGAGCTTTTAGAATCTCGGAACAGGTGAGGCCGAGCCACGGTCATGGGCTCAAACTCAGAGAAGGGACTCATAGTCGAGATCTCGAAAAGAAGTGTTCGGCATCTGTGGCCGAGCAACATGTGTTGAGTGGCCTCGAAAGTCAAGCATGAGGCTTGATACATGGTAATTAGTGCCCGTGATACACGTATCATGAAATAACACTCGTAATAAGAGACCAGTAGCAGTTAAATCAACCCTAGGGCTAGAGTTTCAGAAAGGATTGACCTTACCGCAAACTAAATCTGAATACCGATAGACAGCTTGACATGACAAAAAGAATCTAGAGAAAGATATGAATGATAATAATGATAAGTCACCATCAGATTAACAACTGAGTCTTAATATGAGAGAGAGATAGAGGACAATTCGACCTGCTCAGATCGGGTCAGACTCCCAAAGCAGATCAAGTATATTTCTTCTTATAAATAACCAATACTCTAGAAGAAAAATGTATGCACTCTAATTCATTAAGAGAAACTCTATCAATTTATTATCTCAAACTTTTCTCTCTGTAAATCCTGTCTGACTTCATTATCGAATGATCTACCGGTAAAAGCCACCGGCGAGCATATCACCCCTTTCTTGTGCAGGAACACGTAGAACACACCTCGAACTATTCAGCCAGTCTGGACAAGAACTGTAGATCCCAATCTTGATCATATATATATATATATATATATATATGAATAAGGGAGTAAATAAAAAAAATAATTCAATAAAAGTTAATCCAAACTTTAATTTAAGAAGCGACAAATGTCAACTTAGGACTCAATTGACAACTAGATTAAAAGTTTTTTTTTTAATTTTTTGCATTTTTAGCTAAAAAATTAAATTTGATTCAAAATAAGTTATTTGGTAACTTAGCTTTTAAGCCTTTTTTTAAAAGTTGATTGTTTGGATAAAAAATTAGTTTTTTTATTTTTTATTCAAAATGAACAATTTTACTCTTCTATCTATTTGAAATTAATAATAATATGTAGTTGTTAGTTTTGGTAAATAAGTTATGAATAAGGGTATTATTGTATTTTAAAAGTGGTAGGATTTTAAATTGAATATTCTAAGGTCCTGTTTGCTAACGCTTATGTTTTCTATTTTTTATTTTTAAACAAAAACATATTTGGTAATTATTTTTGTTTTAAAAAAACTGAAAACAGTTTTTAAAATTTACAAAATTTTTATAAACAGAAAAAATGTGTTTTCACTTGTTTTGTAAACACGTTTTAATTGTATCTTTTTTTTTCACTACCTCCGATTATTACATCCGGTTACCGCCTCCGACCCCCGCCTTCGACTACTACATTCGGTCACCTCCTTTGGCCACCACCTCCGACCATCGTTTCGGCTTTTACCCACCACATTTGACCACAATCGCTACCTCTTACTGTCTTTTCGGTTAACACCTCCAATCACCATCTTCGACTACTAACTCCGACCACCATCGCTACATCCTGCTATCATTCTTGACTAACACATTTGGTCACTACCATTCGGCAACCACTGTCGACCACCAGCTTCGATCACTGCTTTCGATCACTATTTTCTACCACCATCTCTGCCCCGTGCTATCATTACCGGATAACACCTCCAACTGCCACTTCCAACTATTGTATTCATCCGTAACCTCCAACTAACATTTTTTAAACATTTATGTACCAAACATGTTTTTATAAACAAAAAATAAAAAACTGTAAACGTTACCAAACGGGGCCTAAGAATTTGTGTTTTGATTTGAATTTTTGATTTTTAGTTCTTTGTTTTTTTTCCATATGAGCAATTTTAATTTTTTAATATTTTTAGTTAAAAAATTAAAAAATCAAAATTACCAATCCGGGCCTTAAGCCAATCTAGGAAACATGAAGGGCTATGTATGTTCTCCAAGTGGCTAATCCCATCTCTCCAATTCAAGAATTGGTTGGAGAGATGAAATTAGGGTTTTCAAACTAGCCTTATGGGTTTATGTTGTGTTGTTGGAACTAACCTCCATATTTTGTGTTTGTGCATTTGTGACAAGAACACCCAAATACCTTCTCTCTTACTTTTTCAAGACAGGCCAATTGGGGGTTATTTTGACATTATCAATATCTTAAATATTGGACGTGACTTGGATTTGCTCTCCTAAAATGAAAATTCTTAATGTAGAAATGAAATGAAATTAATATAATTAATTTTTTTTAGGTGTTTTCAGTGCTAAATGATGATAACTAGTACTGATCATGGTAAAAAAAAAAAAGGCAAAAAATGAAAGTATTTTGTATAAACTGATTTGATTCATGATCTAATTAAGTTGTGTTTGGTCTAATTTTTTTATACTTATTTTTTTTATTTTTAGTAAAAAAATTTCAACATTAATCTAAATAAGTAAATTTTTTAGATTTTTCTCGTCATTAAAAAAATAAAAAATAATTTTTTTTTGACTAAAACCTAAAGCAAGTTCATATCAACAAAAAAGGCTAGCTTAACATGCTTTTGGCTTTTGTCACATTTTTTTATTTTTAGTTTAAAAAAATTAACTTTGACCTCAATGAAAATACTTTTTAATGCCTCTCATCATAAAGAAGTAAAAAAAGTAAAACCCACAATGCTTTTTAGTGCAAACACAGGCTAATTAAGGAAAATAAAAGCTTATTTTTTTAGTGAGTTTATCACTTTGTTGCAGTGGCTGGCATTAATTGGAGAAGGAAATCTCAAGTGGGTTTTTTCTAGAGATAATTATAGGTGAGTTGTACTTTTTAAAATATTTTTTGAGTTAAGAATTATTAAAAAGATGGTAATTTTTCAAAAAAATTTTTAAAATTTTTTTTAATGTTATAGACTATTATGCTCCTCATTTATTGTCTCATTAATTTTATATAAAAAATATTATTACTAAAAATGCTTTGAGAATATCTTATATTTTAATTTTAATAGGATATTGTTTATTTCATGAATTGATTATTCAAATTTGATTTCTGAAAAAAGCGGCCGTTGCAAATTCAGTCTCAAACCATTACCCAATGGAACAAAGAAATCATAAAGAAGAAAAAGAAGTTCCGGCGCTGAACAGGGAAAGGAGATAACCATAATCCATGCTCCCAGTACATGAACCGACCAAGAAAATAAAAAAAAGAAGCCATATGGAACGGCGCAAAGCAGAGAGGTACTGTCGCGGCTCCAGGGGTAAGTTTGGGCTTTCAGTTGCTTCCATTCCGGGATGATAGCTGGATCATGTTTTTAATGAGATGTGGAGTTCTAGGGTTAGCCGAACAGGGGGAGAGGAGAAGAAGATGGAGCGTCAAGATTGAGGAGCCGAAACAGGGGAGGGTTTACCGTAGTTATTTAAAAATATATATATCGAATCTCTCTTGGACCTCCTGTAATGAAGCATCAATTTCTCCAACCCTTGAGATGATGGAGGTTTTGCATCTTACTCCACAGATGGAACAGCAACGAGAGGAAGGGGATCGAGAGCTTGAAAGCGCTGTTAATGGAGATAGCAGCAAACGACAGCAGCGAGAAGAGCATCGGTCCCAGGGGATTTAAATCTTGGGAGGCTCAGTTTTATTCGCCATTTACCCTTCTTGATGATTCTCGAACAATCTTCCAATGTGAATATTCTCATTTTGCCAATATTCTCATTTTGTGAATATTCCCATTGTCGGCGTCAAAAGCACCACCAAATCCACACCCTAGCCGACCTCCAACAATGTCGGGGACTCCCAAATCTCATACCCCAGGCCTCGTCGACCCCCGTCGACCATTCTACCCGCGACACCGGCCAACGTTGGCCACTCTACCATCACCGCCGACCACTGTCGGCCCCTCCACCATCGAAATCAACCACCGACTCCAGATCTGGTTGGCCAACAACCATCGGTCACTCCAAATTTCGTCGGCCTCCGTCATGTTGTCTCAGATCTGGTTGTCTCGGATCTGGTTGCTCGCCGAGATGAAAATCTTCCTCTGTCGGTGGAAACGAAAGAGGGAGAGGGAGAGGGAGAGGGAGAGCACCGGCTGTGAGACGGCAGGGACCAGTGACAGTACGGATGGAATCGCCGGAGGTGGTGGCACACTGTAACAGCGGCGGTTGGTCAGTCGGTGGTGTCGGGTGATCTCGTGCAGAGAATTTTTATGATAAAAAAATAAAAATATAAATATTATCGTTTTGTTGTCTAATTGAAAAATAGGGTAAAATAAAAATTTTATTTAAAAATAAAATTACATTAAAAATTAAAATTAAAATAAAATTTATAAAAATAATAAAGTTACTTTTTTTCTATTATTATGCATAAGCATAGCGATGGTTGTCGTGGCTTCCTATTTTATTGGTATTATAAGCCCTATTTTGGTTAATTTTGATAATTTTTATTTTTTTTTATTTTTTAAAATTTTTTTTATATTTTGTTTAAAAAAATTATTTTTTTAAATTATTTTAATGAAATAAACTTAAAAAGATAAAAAAATTTGATTAAAAAATAAAAAAATTTATTAAATAAAAAAATAAGTAATATAAAATTTGACGTATTAATTTATTTTGATTTATTTTTATTTTTTTGAATTTTTTTATATTTTAATTTAAAAAAATTTGTTTTTTTAATTTGATGAAAAGAATAAAAATGTATAATTATTAAATTAAATAATAAAAAATTTATTAAAAATAAAAATAAATTAAATAAAATAAGTAAATAAATAATTATTTCAAACGGGTTATATCATGCGCAAGAGTGAGAGAAAGAGAGAGAGAGAGAGAGAGGGAGAGAGAGAAATTTTAGGGTTTCTAGAAGACTTGTAGGTTAGGTTCAAGCTAGGTAGGATGATGGAAGAAAAAAAGAAGAATGGGAAAAGAAATGAGTGTGGTTGTGGTTCTTCGTGGGCTTTGCTCACCTTCCACTCTTCATCCCCAAACCTTGTGGTGCAAGTTTAGGCAACAAAGTAGGGTTTGGGATGGGAAAATTATTTGAGAGTGTAGATTTAAGAGATCGCTTGTCTCCATTTCTCAAAAAAAATAAAAAATAATAAAGAGATTTTTATTTCTATAATTTCATTTTATGGTTATTATGGTAGTTTACTTTGATAGTTTGAACTATTCATATTAAATTAAGTTAATTGGGTTTCAATATATAATTATATAATTGGAATATGTTTATCTTTAAAAATAAATAACAAGTATGATTTTAATAGCTAACCTTCTACCTTTTAGAATTAACTAAGGTGATTCAACCATCCAGTTGTTAATATTTAATTAATTTAATTTTTTTTAATTTTTTTGATAAATTTTACAATGTAAACATGTTTGAATCATCTCTCTACTCGAAAATTATTTAATACAGGGTGCTACATTATAGCAAAACAATTTAGATTACATATTTATGCGAGTCCCACATAAAAATACAATTTGGGTTACATGTTTTGTGAGAATTTCACTACTTTTCATGTAAAATTTATACAAATAAGTTATTCAAATTACTTTATTGCAATGCAGCATCGTGCATTGAATAATTTCTGTCGTCTCTCACACACACTCACTTAAAGCAACTTGGAAGGCAAACTTGAATGAATGATGATTCTTTAAGTCCTAACCACAGCAAGTTGCATAGGCAGACGAAAGAGAGAGGGATGCCCGGTTGTGTAATTTCATGTGTGTTTTCACCAACCTCTACACCTTTTTCTGACTATCATGCCCAAAACTGGCCCCACCTTGACGTTGAAATTGAACCCTGGCAGGCACCATTTATGATTCCAATCTTCCATTCCCAAGCTCACTGCCCACACGTACATTATCCTTTCTTCTGCCCCAAAAAATAAATAAATAAATAAATAAATAAATAAATATAAATTAATGAGCTTATCCATTAGCTTTGCTTTCAAAATCTAAAATCAAATAATTAAAAACCCATATTTTAATTTGAAAATTAATTTTTTTTTAATTTATTTTTCGGGCCTCGAGGACTCCCCAACTATGGAGTTTCGACGGAATTGCATTTATTGTAATCAGTTAGGTTGGTTTGGGCAGTAGTCAGTAAGGGTTGGTGCATTGTTCTCTGTCCCAATCAAACAAATACACACACACAAGGGAAGCCTATAATAATTACAAAAGATTCGAAAAAGAAAAAATTAGTTAGTAAGATTAAGTATTTGTTTGAAAAACTTTAATACCCATATGTTTGTTTTGGAAGGGAAAAAAAATAGAAGATAAATAATTCACTCACCGACTATTCCTTCATTAATTATCTCACATTTTCTATTTTCATTACTTCATCCTTCATATAAGAGAAAATAAGAGACTAATAATTTAATTTTGATTTTTTTTAGTTCCTCAATACAAATGAAAAACTAACTTATTTTGAATAAACAATTTAATACGGAGTTCTAATCCCTAAATACAAATACAACTACGAATGATCTGGTAGTTAGGGGTAGAATATGAAAAACTCCACGTAATATAATTTTACAAATTTTATATTTGAGTATCACAAGCTGCAAATACTAAGAGTTAACCAATATGCATAAGTAATTCAGTGTATTCAAATTTAATTTATAAATATTTATATTCTTAAGCCATTCATTGTCTTAAAAATTTGAGCAATTAAAAAATAAATTCCACAATATATATAAAACTATCCAATACTTTCCTCACGTGCAACTATTTTTCTCTTATATGGAAAAAAATAAACTAAATTAAATAAATGCATTAACAAAGACAAAAAAAAATAGTGTACTATAACAAATATTATAGAGAGAAATAAACTGAACTTGAACCAAGACCCTCTAAAACCATAATTTAAAATTCCATTAAAAGTTTGGTTCTCTTAATTAAAGTGGAATTTATTCATTCTAAAACTCAAAAAAAAACAAAGTCCCATTTGGTCTCGTTTTTGCAACTCAGTTTTCGGAGCAATTTTAGTTCAAAATTTATAAATACGTGTTTGGTCACTTTTTCTAGAAAAAATTCTCAAAAATCCAAGTACAAAGAGTTAAAAAAAAAAAAAGAGCTGATTATGATAACTAAAAAAAGATGTTTTCTGAATTTTGGATCTCACCTCTCATGCTAGGGTTTCAAGTTTTGCCGTTGTCATCGCCATTGTCGTCAAGTCTCGCCGTTGCCGTCGCCGTCGTCGTCTCGTGGGTCGCTCAACATCGTTCTGTTCGTGGATCGCGTGTTATCCTAGATCGCTCGCCGTTGGCGTCGTCCTGCGGCTATCGGCGTTCTGTCAGCTCGCATCGCAAATCATCGTCCCTGTCGAGCATCCACCATCATTATCGGCCTGCCATCGTCTTCGCTGAGCTATCGTCGTCACCGAGAAACAATGTTATGACAAAATCAAACACACAAGATGATGATACTCATCATCCTCAACCACATAGAAGACTATTGATACTCGTTGTCGTCGTCACGAGGCATTTTTCTGACAAAATCAAACGCATATAGTCGTTGTTTTTAGCATCGGTGTCGCAAATAGTTTTTCTTATACTCGCTAGCGGCGGCGCGAGCTCTGGTTCCTTTCAAGAGCGTCGCCAACGTTAGGGTTAAGGTTGAAATTTCTAAAAATAGTACACTAAATGTAATTTCTCTTTTCAAAATATTAGAAAATAATTTTTAAATTATAACTTTAGAAAATGCTATCAAACGAATTGAAATACTTCACTTTTTTTCATTCTCACGTTTTCTCTCTCCTTTCACTCCACTTTTTTATGCACTTACTAAATTAAAAAAAATCTCAACCATTAGAATAAATAGAGCATCAACACTATTAAGATGTAATATAAATTGTACTTTTCTCCTTACAATTTTGGTTTTTTTATTAAAAAAAACATTTAGGAGTCTAGGTATAGCCAGTTCAGCAACCTGTGAAGGTGAACATCATGTGCTGAAGTATATTGGAGACTGAACAAGAGTCGTGGGATTTGTCTTAAAAACCCTAGTCGGCTATTACCTAACTCCACCACTGTTCGACTGTGCTCCTAAATCTCAACTCTCAAGTCTCACCGCACGTGACGTTCCATGTACCTTAACACAAATAAAGCATGTTTCAATTGACCTACATGGTGGATGTAGCTTCAAAATACTCAGCTTTCAAAATTTATTGCCTTAGTTTTATTTTGGATAAATCTTTAACAGAAGAAAAATGTTAACTACTGCATAATGAGTTTATAATATATAGTTATCTGCGTAAAGTATATTGGTATCTAAAAAAGTAATATGACTCGTATTTAAAAGTATTTTTTTTTTAGTAATTAAATATGTATTAACCAAAAATAAAGATATACAAAGAAATTAGATACACACCTTCAAAGGCTAATAAAATGATAGAATAGCAAACCACCAAAAACAAAAACTAAAACAATTCTACAAACTCTCACAGATCGAGAGTTTAAAAAAAATTTATCCTTATTATTCTATTAACTATCGTTCATTTGACAGTTGTTAGCATGGCCTTCATAAAAATACCCACCCACCAACTCCATTTCTTTACTCCTCCGTTTGGGTTGGACACTTCCACTTGGATGGCTTAGCACATCATAGAATGAGAAGGATCTTTAATTCCTAGACCTCTATTGGGGCACAAAAGGCTTATCCAAATTCTCCCAAAATCAAACGTTTTAGGACAACAGTGACCAAGGAAAATAAAAAACAGATTAGTGAATTGTGCTCTAGTAATTTGTAATAATCCGTTCTCATCTGACCTAGCAAACTTATGTCATGGTCGCTTGTGAATGAACATGGATCCACTTTCTAGGCTGGGTAGGCATTTGTCGACCAACTAACTCATTAATTAGTCGGAGCATAAATTTTGTCAAGTTCAGTTGCAAGGCATGTCGAGCTCACATTTATTAGGGCCTTAGGGCCGAGCTCTGTGCCACTTATACCTAGATCTGACTCAAGCGTTAGTGGGCCAAATTTTGTGGTCTTAATCTCTATTAAAACCAAAAAAACACTTTACATATTTATCATTAGGAATTTAAAATATGGTCGACTTAACTGATGAAACAACTTCAAATTTGTGGTCTTATTTCTTTGATACCTACAACTTCAAACTTCAAGTAGCTTCCCAGAGGAAGTGAATTAAAAAAAAAAGAAACTGGTATCATCCATGCAATCTAATATTTAACACATCAAGTGGGAAGGTCTCAAGTATCTTAGCCTTCATCTAGCTGGCATAGCATATTTGAGACCCTACAGTTTGTATTTATTGTAAGTACTACCAAAATGAAAACATTTATTATCCAGCTTTTTTCTGGTAGGTGATGCTTATTACAATTATTAATACAAGATGACATATAGAAATTCAATTCAACATTCATAGAGCCCTTTTTTACTTCACCTTTTTTCGAACTTCATACAGGTAAGTCAGCACCACCACGGCAGCTGCAACAGCAACACCAAAGGCACTTTGTGCCAATATGGCACTGTCCTTCACAATTGCCCTGGGACCAGAGGAACTAGGCGTGAACCCTAATTCAGAGAGTTTCTTGTGCGATACCGCATAATCTCTAAAGAATGCATCCTCATCCTGCCACGTGCCAGATATGAGGCATGAACCAAGTGAGAATTTAACTGTAATATGGTTGTATACAATGGGAAAGAGTACGAGTGAACTAAAAATGATGAATAGAGCTGGGTAATTCAAAAATGGAAGCCGAGCACCAAAGCGCATTCTATTCACCTTTTCCAAAAGAATTGGGTACTTCTTGTAATTTCCAAATGGGTCTGCCAGAATTAATATCCAATATCATGTTTTTAAATGACCAAATGCTGTTAATCAAGACCAAGAGGACAGAAGCTGGATGGAAGGCTGTGTAATTGCTAGTAGATGGGTCACGCTTGCATAAGCTATCAGACAGCTTTAAGGTAGAATAGGTAGAAAATGGATAATAGGTCAGTCTAGACAACACATTCCTAAACAAACAATAATTACATCACCAAAGAACAACCTGCCAATCCAATGATATTTAAGTTCCAATTAAATAAAACAACTTAAAAAAAGATGCTAATGTTACTTAGCTTGGTTTCCTTTATCAATAGTCAAATCAGGAGCCTGATTGGAGTGGCATAAAATTTGGCTGCCAAAACTAGTGCACCCAAGAAAGAAAAAATAAAATGCAAGGTCACGCCAAACCAGCAAGATGCAGGTACTTTGGTGGGGTCTGTGTTGGATTTGGTTATCACAAATCACAGATGAACACCACGTTTAGATTCAATTGATCCATAAGTACAGAATGAATCCATATGAGGCTAATGCAGTAAACTCTGACCTAAAACCATAATCTGAAACATCCAGGTAGTACCAATCCATACTCTACTTTCTTCAGTGAAACCAACATCCTGACAAACTTTACCATCTATTAATTGGTGGATCCATTAAATAGCATCACAGATGATTAAAGATGACATTGCAATAGTGGTCATTTGATTGAAATAAGCACACATTACCTTAGCATACAGCTCAACATAATGACGGAACTGAGGATCATCCAATAAAGCCTTGTCTGTTGGAAGTTTCAACAGCCCCTCTGATTCTCCTTTCAGCAGCTCCCTGTTTCAAATACTACTGGTAAAATGAACTACAGAACCCGAAAGGCCTTCCCTTCCCAAAATTAAGACAAAAGGAACATAAGAAATGGGAAAATTAATCAATAAGTCTTACACAAAGTATGAATTATCAAACTTCAGAGGCTCGTTGGTCCAGGGGCCATCAAAACCTGATCTCTCTGGATGTGCCCTTCCCTAACACAAAAAACCAACCAAACTCAATAAATGCAAGTTCACTATATGGATAATATTGCCAAAGCAATTAGTTTTCTTCTGAGAGCAGCACGTGCCTTGAGTTTGCTCACAAAAGCAAAATGTCTACTTCCACAATACCAAGCATTCAAATGTTAAGAGAAGGTTTTATTTTATCCTAATTGCCCAAGTAAAATAAAGAAAAGATTACCAAAGTGTGTGCCCCAGACAGTGCCACAATATCCTTGTCAGATAAGCCCATCCGATAGAATATGTCCTTTAGATGCGTCACCCCTACATCAATATTTTTGAGTGAAGGAATAATATCATATCTATGATAAAGACAATTTATGGTAACGGTTACAATGATATCTAATTCATGGGTAACTTAACCTCTTTTTTTTCTTTTGATGGTTTGCACGGACCTCATAAGTCATAATTATAACTTGCCAAAAAGGCTAGACACACTCGCACGTGCGGGCGCAAAAGGCAAATTATTCTTCATATTGGACATTAATTCACTTTATGTGGTGACTCTAAAACAACCACGATTATATTGCTAGCTTGCTGCACCTTTTCTTCTATTAGCATTTCACCTAGATGATTATATTTCGCTTTTGCTCAATCATTATACAAACAGCAATGCATTGGATCCCTGATAATTGTACTTTTTTTTTTAATAACACAATGAAAACTGAACTTGCTATAAATCTATTTTCACCTGTTCTTTGCCTTAAAATGCTAAAGCATATGCAGTAATATGAATAGAAAACTGAATGACAAGTAGACAAAACGAAGAAAAGCAAGCTTGCAGTTTGGATAGTTCACAAACGTAATCATCTCACAGTCATGAACTAATAGCTGAGTAGTATATTTCTCAAGTTACTAAAATCTGAGTTGAATTTGAAGACCTTTAGAAGCATCTGGAAGTCGCCCTTCCTTGGGAGAAACCTTCGAATCCTACAAGAAAGCAGAACCAGTTCACAAAATGCAATTATATCATGCCGAGCTAGTTTCTAGTCAGGCAACCTGCCAACGTACCTTTCTACCAGGAACAAAGTCAATAGTTGGACCCCCAGTGACCTCAACTGCAACAACACCAGCAAGCTGAAAGCAATACGGGTTTGTTATGAGTCAGTCACTCCCACAGACACGTAATCAGATGTCAGAACTGGTTATACTAAACAGTCCATTATACTACCATTACCATTCCTTTTTAATCAAACGTTGACATTCCTTTTTAATCAAATGTTGACAGCTTCAATGGTATTAGAACAACAGGGCTTTCATCCAAGCAATAAAGGTAGAAGAGAAATTCTTAAGCCATGAAGTGGCATGGATTGGCAGTTCTGATGATGGATATATTTTAAAAAGCATTTTAATAGGAGGCTTAATATCTCAACATGCCCTTGGACTCTTTATGTCAGGCTCCCTTTATCTTTTGGGGATTTGATGTTAAACGGCTATAAATTCTTTACGCTCCAAAACCCTTATTGCAGAATCTGTGACTAGAATACTCCACTAGTAGAAAGTATAGCGGTGAGAGAAGGAAAGAGAAACATGACACAAATAATAAGTACATCTTTTAGGAGTTAGGACATCATCTCATAAAGATTATTTGAGTGACCTTTGTTCTGCAATACATCCAACATACTAAGAAGCAACAATGCTGTATTGAAATTACTTTATGCATTATGTAACAATGTAACCATCAGTAAGCAATATCAGTCAAAGATGCAACTGTCGAAAACAATGTAACAAGTTTGCAGCACCCCCATTCATTGTTGTGAAACTTTAAAACCCGCTTTGTATACAGATCATGGTCCCAAACACCCCACTCTATCATGCCACTACTGTATTGCATACTATTTAGCATGAATTTAGCACTTACACCCAGGACACTGATATTCCCTCCCAGTTACTGCTTGGGTATAGCATGATACAACATACACATAGGAATGTAACAGCCAACCAGCAAAATAAAGGGATGCCGTAACAAGTTATCATTCCTTCACATTTGCCTAGCCAAGCGGCACTTATCTGCTACAAACACTGCTAAGAAAATTCCTAAGCGTGTTTTGAATCTACTTCTCACTGTGTTTTTTTTCTTTTTCTTTTTTAAAAAATGTCTAGTCCATTTGTCTGACAGAAGAATTTATTTCTACTCTAAAATCAACTAATCAACAACCAAAGAAAAGAAATAGAGAGAGTGAGAGAAAGAGAGAGAGAGAGGGGATCAGCAAATGAAAACCCGATAAGTACTGACAGACTGTTTCTTTTACGAATATCTGTAAGGAAGTATCTTTTTATGCTTCAAAATGTCTATGAAACAAAATTTAAGGAGAAGATATCCAGCGGCTTTTGTCAATGCTCCTGATTGCACAGGGTAACAACAAAGTCTGAGGTCAAAAACAGAAATGCTTTCAATCCCCTATAATCACCTGGTAAAGGTCTGCATATGTAATCTTTGGATGTTTAGACTTTATTTCTTCTGCCATCAGAAAGAAAAACATTCGTTAGAATCATTCGTAAGGCCGCGCATTAAATAAGTACAAAGATGTAGAGCTACCATTGCTCTATGAGAACACCTCATGACGAAATTGCATGAAAAGGCTCAAAAACAACAAATACAAAAGTCACATTAAGGATATATCTACTGCATTGATTGAATGCTTAGTTTGAAATCGCCAGAATCTTAAAAGCCAGAATCTTAAAAGCGAAGGGGAAAGTGATTTACTGTCTCCGTAATTCCCATATATGGAACCAATTGGAATACGAAAATAATTCCTGATTAGCTACTCAAGCTGGAATCACATTCCCAAACTAAAGAGGAATCTAATAACCACTCCCGCCCATGGAATCATACATTCCCAGAGGAATACCAATCGTTTAAGAGTAATAAAGTCTCTTGGCCCAATATTTTGAATTTTACCATTTTACCGCGATCCCATGGAGAGTTCCTAACCAAACGAAACTCTTGAAAAGCATTGATACAGGAATTTCATTAAGAGTAATGGGATTCCATTATGATGTAGTGACAGCGAAGTGCTAGAGAAACACTAACACTGAAATTCACAAGCCTATTTCAAATTAGAAATACACTCTCTAACGCAAACACAAATAAAAAAAAACTCTCTAAAATTCTTATTAATCAAAAACTAAAAATAAGGCTTTCCTCAAATATTTATAATCATACCTAACTAAAACTAATAAGAAATATTTAGAAAAAAATTAAAACATTAAGAAATAAATCCAATCTAATTCTTTTTGACTAAGTTATCAACAAAATAAGAAACTGAATAAACTCTATCTAGGAAACCTAATATTTTAAGAAAATAAAACTAAAACTGCTAGTTTCCTAATAAAATTATTAATTCTAAAATAAAAAAAATTAATCTTCCATGGAAATTCCGACTACATCATTCTCCCTAGCTTGAAAGGAATTTGTCCTCGAATTCTAAAAGTGACATGCAACATCTCTAATAACTGTTCACCCATAAATTTCAATCTTCAACTGTGAACAAAATATTTGATGTTTGCCTACGATCTAAATAGCTTTCCACACTTGAGAGCACCATCCATCTAATTGGTCCATTGAGTCAAAATAAAGTAACTAATAAATAGCTTTTTGATAAACTACGAAGAAAATGTATTGATGAAGTCCATATAATCGAATGAATCTTCATAATAAGAATAATCTTTGTTGAAATTCCTCAAACTTCTTGGCATTAGCAAATTCTTTAGTCACTTGGATAACCCCCTCTTCAACAAGACTATTTTTTTCTCTTCCACCACCTCATCTAGATTTTCAAATTCTTTCTATTCCTCAATGTGATGAATCTCAAATCTTCTCATTCAGATACTTATCGTATATTAAAGGTGATTTCCAATAGGCACTAGAAATTTCTACATGAGAATTTTCAAATGTATAGTAATCTTTAAATTGTGATAAAGATTGAAAGCCAAACTCACCATAATGTGAATCATTGAATGTCAATTTTTTTCTAATTCATGATCCAAATGTAATTAAGAGGTAAAAATACTAAAATTATATATTTTTTCTATTTTTTCACATTACAATTTTGAATTTTCTCGGCGAGATCTCGTAACTTTTGTGTACTGGCACCATGCAGTAGCTATGCTACGAAAGCTCTTAGCCACTAAAGAAACTCATTTGGCCTCATGAACTTTTTTGAAGTTTAGAATTTCTTCACCCTCATAAATCCAATCTAGGAATTCTTCTCGTGTCAAAACTCCTAGGACCTCAGCCAAATCAATCTTCAAACTACTTTTTCAACGTCTAGAATCATGGTCATTAATCATAACTCCTCTTTCCCTCCCCCCGTTCAGTACTCAACAAAAGAATTGGAACAATCGTCAGACAACTAATCCTCCTCTTGAGTGTGGATTTGCTAGACAATAATGAGGCTGATTCACAATTTCCATGGTTACAATCCACTCAGTCAATGCAGTAATCGCATCCCATAGCTGTGCCAATTCCTCTGCTCAGACACCTCGTGCAAGGTCATTTCACCCATACACCTCTTCAACAACGGCACATGTGCACTTTCATCCCTTGATGGCAACACCTCCTCGTGCCATAATCAGGTCTCGAACAACGATTATGCTCTAATACCAACTGATGGAAGAAAACCTATGACTAAAGAACACTAGCACTAAAATTCAAAAACCTACTTTAAACGAAATGTACTCTTTGTAACACAAATACAAATAAAGAGAAACTCTCTTCAAATTCTTATTAATTCAAAACTGAATTGTCATAAGGCTTACATCAAATATTTATAATCATACCTAACTAAACCAAATAGAAAATACTTAGAAAAAGAAATTAAAACATTAAAAATAAATCAAATTTAATTCTTGTTGACTAAGTTATCAACAAAATAAGAAATTGAATAAACTCTAATTAGGAAACCTAATGTTTTAGGAAAATAAAACTACAACAGCTAGTCTCCTAATAAAATTATCAATTCTAAAATAAAAAGAATTATTAATCTTCCATGGAAATTCCATCAGCATCATATTCCTTCTGCATCCAAACATAGCCCAAGAGAAAACCTCATTTTTGCCCCTCCTATTCTGTGTATATTCATTTTTGCCCCTTAGTTTGAAAATTCCTTACTACTATTGATGGGGAACGGAAAGAATATATCTATAAATTATTTGTATTTAATTCCAGATGATATTTAAATTCTGTAAATTATAATTATTTAAATTTAAGTTTAAATTTTAATTATTTTAGATTTGTTTAGATATAATTAGTTTAAATAAAATTTTGTTAAATAGAATTACTTTAAATAAGATTTAGTTAAATTATTTAGATAAGATTGTTATCTTTTTTTATTTTTATCTCTTGTACTTTAATAACTTATTTATAGTTCCTTAACTAGTATTTTCAAATCATGAAATGAATTGATTGAATAATTGAATAAACAATATTTTTCTACAATTAGTGTGGATTCTACTTCAACCCAGGTGCAGATTCTTTGATTCTTTTAAGTACGAATTTCTAATGGATTTTTCGTGTTCGTCTTGCATCAATTTGATATTTAGAGCAAACGATTCCTAAATTTTAATTTTTTTATTTTTATTTTTATCTTTTACCCCATCGTATAGGAAAAAAACTCTATCTTGCTTATTTTTATTTTGATGTATTCTCATCTTTAAAAACAAAAAACGCAAAGCAACCCTAATCATCGCCGCATTCACTAAAGGAACCCAACCACAAACCCTAGCCGTTGCCACGTTCCAGAATTCATCGCCGATCCCACTTCGGCAACACCCAAGCCAACCCATCAACGCTGATGATTGTGGGCCTCTCCTCCACCAACGCCGACCACAGTCGGCCACTCCCTCATCGACGTCGACTACTGTCCGATCAACTCCACTTCCAGACAACTAGACACAAGCCTCCGAACCTTCGACCCATTAGATCTACCTGCACCGGCGCCGACCTCCTCAACACTCGAGATCTAATTGGCCCCTGAGCTCGCGATCTACCCTTCACCAGCTTCGCAACACCAGCAACCCGCGACACTAGATCCAGATACACCTTCGACAGTGACCTTTATCGACAACGACAAGTCGCAATCTACTCATCGCGACACCAGCTTGCACCGCGACCTTCAACCAGGGTCAAACTCTAGACAGCAACACCATACCCTAGATGATAACAACAACGAACCATGATGCCATCCATCGCGGCCAGCTTGCACCGCGACCTTTAACCAAGGTCAAACTCTAGATAGCAACACCATACCCTAGACGGTAACAACAACGAACCGTGATACCACCCATCGCAGCCAACCCGTCCCTACATTTTGGCCCACTAGCACCACCATACCAGCACCGCGATCCACATTGGCAAAAACTAGAAATTTTTCATTAGCAAGATTGCATTAAATATTAATAATAGACGAGTAAATATTTACGAGGGCACATAAATATTTAAAAAAAAAATTTATATTTTAATTATGTAAAAAATTTTAATAATATTTATTTTTAAAAATAAATTTAACTCAAAAAATTAAGTATTAATGTATCGTATGTATTACATTGTGTATCATGCATCGCATATCGCATTATGTATTATATGCGTATCGTAAAATATGTTTAACATAAAATACGATGTGCGATACGTATTAATTTACCACTTTAATGTATCGAATCGAAAGATATTATTTACATTATAATTTACATTTAACGTCGAGGATGTTATTTTCTGTCTGAATGGCATGTCAATTTTCATATACGCTTAATTGAAGATAATTTTATATTTAAAATACCCATATTTTGAAGAATGACAAGTGACTTGACGGTTAATAGAAGTTGCTTAAAGAACACTTGGCATCGTAAGAGTATCTTATGTCAAGAGTAGTTATTAGTAGTTACTGTTAGTTATTTATGAAATTTATTTTACAAATAAGTGTATTGTAATAATTGTAAACACAACACATGTTACTACCAATTTTAAAGCATAGCGTCCGTGACCGGCCAGTGAGTCAAAACCTACCAAATGTCTCTTTATCTTTCAGTAACATTCTTCATTTATTCTTCTTTTATTCTGAATTATGGCCATTGAAAAGAAATAAGATTTATTTAAATATAACCAAGTGCAAAAATAAATTTATTAAAATATTTATAACTGAAAATTTTTAGCATAAATTTCTAAAGTATTAACTATGAAAACAATGTTCCAATTAAGAATTTATTCTAAAGGCAGAAGAAAACAAGTGAAAATTCCATGAAATAAAAAAAAAAGACTTGAATTTCTTGTTTCTTCAAAAACTGAATTCTTTACACTTTCAAGTGCCACCTGAAATTGTTCAGCATCCATTAACAATGCTAGTGTAAATTCAATGATATCTGAATTATTAATTATGCCACAGTATTAGAATAATATACATTAAACGGTTTGTCAAATTTTAGTAGGGAGCCACGTTTAATACAGTGGACATGATCATTCCTTAAGTCACTTGGTCGTGATTCCACCCTTATTGCCTCGCTTCACTAGTACACTTAACGTCTCATAGCGGCCATGACGTCATTTAACCCATCATTTATCTCATTCATTTATCATTTCTGTTCATTCTTAACATTTCATTCATTTATTCATTATTTTCAACATTCATGTGAAATAAAAACTAATTCAGAAATCAGAGACTCACCTGATCTAGCAGAAATTAATTGTGATTCTTCAAATTTTCAAATCTAAATAGAAAGTACAGAATAATATTTTAATTATTTAATTTTTACTTTTTAATTTTGGCATTAAGACTGTATTATTATTTCTTAAAAATTATTTAATATGGTATATTTGTAATTATAAGGTTTTAATTTAAAGAAAAATCTTACCATTTAACTTGTTTAAATTTTAACTCAAGTCCATAAAATATATTTATATATTCATTTTTTTTTAACTTAAATCATTTTATTAAACTCTAAAAATTCATAAAGTTATATTTTTGTAAAATTTTTTGTTTAATTATCTTAAATTTTAATTTTTGGTTTTTTTTTCTTAAAATTATTGAACATAAACAATTTTATTTCAAAAAATCTTGTTAACAAAATTTTATAAAATTTAATTATTATATTTTTTTAGATCACATTTAAATTACTATTTTATTAAATATAGTAATAAAATAATATCTTTATTACCTCTTTTTTTTCTTTTTCTTTTTAAAAAAAATTAATATTATTTTGTTACGTTAAAAATAACTAATTAAATTAGTTTGCAAATATTTATTTCTAATGAATTTTTAACCATTATTATTCTTTTAAAATTGTTATCATTTTTAATTTAAAATCTAATTTTCATAAAAATATTTTAACTTTTAAAATTTTTAGTAGAAGTTATTTTATTTTTTATAACAACTAATTAAACTTAATATTATTATTGTTATTACAACATAACATCTTAATAATCAATTAGTTTATAAAATAGTGATCAAATAAGGCTTAATATAACATAACTTAAACAGAAATTATGCAATAAACCCAAACAAATAAGGCCTAGACCAACAAAAACTAACCCAACCCAAAACAGAAGCAACCCGCTGAACCAAAACAAAATCCAACCGCGCAATCGAACCCAAACCAGGGGTTTCAGGGTCTGCCGGAGGTGCTGACGGCAGTCGCCGGTGGTAGCGGGAGGGGGGTTTCAAGCAGACGGAGAGAGAGAGAGAGAGAGAGACGCGAACCACAGAGAGAGAAAAGGTGAACAGCGGCGGCGGTGGGTGGCGTCGGTGGTTGCCAGCAGCGTCAAGGGTAGCGTCAGAGGTCGTCGGCGCCGGTGGTGGCTGAAGGAGGCGTCCGGGCTAAGCTTGGGTTTGCCGGTATTCTCTTTCTCTCTTTCTTCTTGCACAGAAAAGCTCCAAAATCCTTCCGATATATATACATACACCATAAACTCTAGCCCAACCCTATTTTTGGTTACAAATCAAAAATCTTCCATCACAATTCCTCATTCAACACCCTATGATTGATTAATTTCTCTTTCAACGCCATTAATCAATTTTTTTCTTAAAATTTTTCAGTAGATATAATTATGCATGTATACATATATATTAGCATTATTTTTTATTTTAATTTAATTTTAATTTTATTATGTTATTTTTATTTTTATTTTTATTTATTTTTTCTTCCGGATATTACAACCCATCTACCGGCAACAACCTCTCCCTTTGTCATTTTATCTAGATTTAGATTTTAATTATTGTACTTTAAATTTCCAATTCTGTTGTTGTACTTTCAATTTTCAATCCTTATAATTTAAATTTTTGCATTGTAATCATTTTCATTTTTTTTAGTGATAAAATTCTTTTCTTTCGTTCAATGTCTTAAATTCCAAATTTCATATGACAAAGTTCTTAAACACGACAAATAACATCAACACAATTGCTTGATATCTCATTTTTGTCGACCTCAACGCAAAGGATTTATTTTGGTAAACAGATAAGAACGGTGAATCGTAAGATATTGACATCACTCTAGCTCACATCAATTAGACAATTAGGCGCTATGAGGTTCCACTATCCCCATTCATGATTGTATAATCTGTAGCTTCGCTGATCCCAATAGGAAAAAAAATAAACTCGACAGAATCAAAATAATTTAGAGGAGAGAAAAAGAAATACCGCAAAAGTCAATAGCAATCTTTAATCCATTATTTGATCCATGAGTGAACTCCTCCTCGTTCCTGATCGAGCCATTAGGGCCTCCCGTCTTCGTGCGAGCATCATACGTCCCAGCATCGTGCCACCTACAACACAACACCAGCAACATAGCCAAGTTTTAGTCTAGACAATTGCAGAACAGAAGTAAAACATTTCGACAACCAAACGAAATCTATAGAGAGAGAGAGAGAGAGAGAGAGAGAGAGAGAGAGAGAGAGAGAGAGTACGCGAGGCGAAGCATGATTGGAGCGCAATTCTTGCAGGAGATGAAAGCGCGGAGATCTCGACGAGCCTTGTCGATTTGCTTCAGGTACTCTGTGTCGAACACCGGCATCGCCATCTCTCTCTCTCTCTCTCTCTCTCTCTCTCACTCGAAACTTTGGGAATCGGACACGGCGCAACGATGATGATGATGATGAAGAAGAAGAAGAAGAAGAAAAAAAAGAAGATGGATTTGTTTGGCTTCCAGGGACGAAACGATAAGCCCGTTTTCGTCGGAGGCCATTGATTTTGATATGGGATAGGCTGCCAGGTCGGTTGCCCTCACACGCGCTCGTGTTTTATGAATAGAGATTGAGTTTCCTACGTGTCAACAAAGTAGTGGAAGGTAACTACAAAAGTCAACTAAAATTCATTTGAGCAAAGACCAACTCCGGTCATGAGAGCCGCATGATGGACTCCTCCTACAAGGAAAAATTATTCAATACTCTGGAAAAATTACTAAATGCGAAGCCCAGTTCTGTGGGCGACATGTATTTAATCGAGACAGATCAGTGATCGATAATCTATGAGACCTGAGTAGAATTTTTTTTTCCCCATTTTTAATTACAATATATTATATACTAATACACGTTTAAAATTTATTAAAGATATAATAAAACTAAAACTTAAGATATTATATTTTATTTTCATTATTTGGTTTTATTTTTTATTTTTTATAGTTTTAATTTTAAAATAATTAGTGAGAAGTCTAAATTTTAGTTCTGGTAGTGTATTTAGTCTATTTAATTTCTTTTTAATTTTTTAAGTCGATTATTTTAAAAAATTTAAGACTTAAAGTATTTTAATTTAATATTTAACAATTCTATAGAAAAAATGGCTTTTACGAGATACAAAACAAATCAATCCCTCTTTGCATGGTCGAAATAACTAGAGAAATAGCCGGAAAGATCGCCGCGCGACGACTTGATTCCATCGTCAACCAACAGATCCAACATCTGGATCGTGCTCCGACTCCCCCAATCTTGTTTGATGATAATGATGAAGAAGAAATTCTCTCTCTCTCTTCGTATGGTTTTCTCAACTTGAGTTGCAAAGAGATCAAATTCTTTCTTCTTTATCGGCGAGAAAGCATCGAGAAAATTCGAGATTTGTGATGTCGGCGTACTTGGCATCGTTTTTATTTTTCAAAATAAAATATTTTAAAGAGTAGTTTCAAAAAAATTATAAATAATTTACTTTTTTGAAAACACTAAAAATATGTTTTAAATTTTTAAAGATTCTATTTTCCACCAAAATAAGAGGAATATGAAAATAAATGAGTTCGAAAACTTTTCATTAACAAAAGTTTCGTAAGGGGAGGCATTCATTATTTTTGTTTCCAAAAACAAAAATGGAAAAACAATTCCAAACATACATATTATGCATCTAAACAAAGTGCGTGAAATGGTAAATCATAATTTACAAAAGCAAAGTAAGAGAATGGCAATGTTTGACGAATTTAAGAATTTATAAATTGGAGCTGAAAAAATAAAAATTAATTGTAGTAAAAATTATGAATATTTTGAAAAGATGTTAATTTGTAGCTGAAATTAATTATTTATAGAATAATAATAATTATAATTTATAACAGAAATTATGAATACTTTAAAAATAATAATAATTTACTACTGAAATTAGTAACATAAAATCAAAAGTTATAAAACCAAAAGCAACGAGAGAAACTCCTATCACGACTAAGCACAAATATATATATATATTATTTGACCTTTTATCACATCGCTATCAACACTTACATGCTTACCAACTCTGCTCAACATGACCATGCCTCTATATAATGAAGCCTCTGTAAAACTGTAAACATGGTATTTTGTACGAGTTTTTCTAATAACTATTAATTATATTTTACAGTAAACCATTGTAAGTATTGTATTTTTCAATAAACATTTGTAAGATTATTTTAATTGTACTTTCTTAATTTACATTTCCATTAACAATAAGCATTAGTGAGTGTCCATGTAAGGGAGATGAGAAATCTCTCCTACAAACAATCACCGATAGCTTTTGCTTTATTTTTACTTAATTTTACTTTATGCTATCCCATTTTCAGTAAAATTATTGATATTTCATTCGTATAATTTATTAGAAGAAATAAAAAAATTGATTATCTAAATTCTTTAAATAGAAAGTTGATTATCTAAATTCTTTCTTCAAATTGAAAATCATGTGGTGTTGGTGGAGAATACCAATTTCTCATAGGCTCATAAGATTTGCTTTAAAGTTAACTATTCGATTAATATCTTGAGTAGAAAATTGTCTTCCTAATTGAGTAATTTTGTCGTCAGATCATGTAAATAAAAATTGACTACAGCTTTTCGTGTTAATATCCATATTTTTAGTAATAACTTTGACATGAGATTCTTTTTCTATTTTATTCGTTGATTTATCTAGTGTCTGGAATAAAGCTCAACGTAATTATAATACTATTAAAAATGAAATTAGTTACAGTATTATGCATATCAAAATTGTAAGATGATATATTAAATCAAAAGTTTTTAGTAAGTGCAAAATATGTTCTACAAAAAGATGTTAAAAATATTAGTAATAAATAAATCTTTGCCACATGAAAATCGATTTTAAGTATTTTTTATTTTAATATTAAATATATTAAAGGAAATCAACACTTCACCATTTATTTGTTCATCAAAGATTTTTTATAAGACAAATGACAACTCCCAACAGGAGTCTACACTTGTGAAGTTATTAATGTACACAAACAACAAACTCAATAACTTCGCATCAAGTATCAACAACATCGAACAAACATATAACAGCTTTCGCTTCACATGTGCATCCTAATCTCCGAGCAATGTTTCGAAGAAGACGAATCACCGGCTTAAGAAGCAGTTCTCCATTGCAGTTCAATTTGGATTCGCCCATTCTTTGAATCTATAAGATGGTACTTCTCGTTGATCCTTCTATTGCTAACAACATCCGAAAGATTAATATCAACATACCCCAAACATTCCTGATCCCAGAAAGACAAATATGAATGGGTTAATCATTTAAACCAATGAAGGAAAATATCATTATGCAGACAGACGATGTTTTAGAACATTGGTGGGATCTAGCTCTCTTAGCTTAGGTTGGCAATCCCGTTAGACAAAGAAGAGTTGGGTTGCAATTTTATTTTTATTGTCTATAATTGTTTTATAGCTTCCATCGATGGTCCTAAGTGGAAGATAATCAAGTTTCAGAGCTTCAAAGTTCAGTGAATAATAGTTGCAGGATTACAGCAAAAAAGCTACTAGTGTAGTTTGCTCACTTAAGCGCGCTCCTGGCTCACTTGAGCAAACCTTGCTCCCTCAAGCAAGCTCCTTCGCCTGAGTGGACCATTTTACCCTTTCTATACAAGTATTGCATTCTCCAGGTGACACCCTACCTCTTGCGAGCCTCATTTGCCTCCTAATAGTGAAAAAAGTATTTCTTAAGATGCCATGAGAGTTTCTAACCTTTGTCCTTTAAGAGTTCTATGTTTCTTGAGAAGACGAGAGTTCCTATTCACTCTTCAAGTTTGTAAACCCTTTCTTCTACTTGACAGAATCCTTTGATGGAGTTCAAATGTGGGAGTTTCAATCTTTGGTGGATTCCGGAGGTGTTCGACGTTTCGTGAATTCAGATCAAATACATCAAGCCTTGCAGAGGCGAGATTGTGAATTCGGCAAGAAGATCTTACGGCCATGGATGTAGATTCATTTAGATTCATGAGAATCTCTTGTAACAACCTCTTGATTATAGTGCTCGATTTTTGTCTCATAGTTTCTGTAACCCCTTTTGGGAGTTTTTTCACTTAAAAAATTGCCTTGTGTTTTCATTGTGTGATTGATTACAATTACCTGAGCTAATCTTTTGTAGCAAATTAAGCCCTTCTTAGAAGGGGATTTTCCAAAGATGTCAAACTAAAGCATCACCCCATATTTCATCACCGACAAAGTAGATCAGGGAAAATAGCACAAGAATGCTTAACATCACCAATATGGTAATACATCTAAAGCAGACAAAAAGTTAGTACTTTGTTCAGCACATTAATTCAGTTCCTGATATAAAGAAAATCAACTTGTTCTCAGAAGAAGTCCCAAAAACCAGTGATGTGCAGAAATCATTCAGTTTCTTCTCTGCACAACCATGCTAAGCATGGCAATTTGTATTCCCAGAAAGCTTTGCCCCGCTACTCAAATTGCATTCTCTTATATTCTATAACTATATCGAATGTTATGTTCAAGCAATGAAGTGAGATGACGTGTCAAAATGGGCTCCACAAACTATAACATAACTATTGTCTAAAAGCCACACTTATTTTCCAAAAGCAGTGATATACATTTTAAATTTCAGTTCTCTGAGAAACTATTGCCTGGAGAAAGATTTGATTCTCTATTGCGAGTACACTAGATGGAGAAAAGGCAGCCAGTCTGTACCTTGGGGTGTAGTAAGCCAATCTTTGATGAGGCACTTAGTATTTCCACACGAAGCCTATCATTAATGGGAGGCTCATCAAGCATGAAGGTAAATTCCTCTTCCCATCTAGGATCTCTATTCTTCTTTACATGCTGTACAAATGAAAGACGAGAACATTAGCGAGGATAAAACCCAGCCCCTAACATCACCCAATACCTAATCAAAATAATTAGTACAGTACTTTGATGGGACTTGGAAGTGAAAATCTTATTACTTTGCCGGTCGCAATTAAGAACATATCAATGGACTAAAGAGTGCAGTTCAAGAACTGTTTTCACCAAGGGAAAGTTTGGTAAATCAGGTTTTACAGATTTGAATAACTAAATATAACATTTCTCATCAATTTTATATACATAATTAAACAGAATAATTGCCTTGCCTCAGAACTTCTGAAAAGGCGGGTATTAAATTGACACTTAAAAACAGAAAATAAAATACAAAACAGAAGAGAATCTAGTTATTCCTATACCTTAGTTTTCTTCTCCTCCCCTCTAAAAAGGATGCGTACGTATGGATTGGTGTGATGCTTTCCTTCGAGATCTTGTGCTTCACGAACAATAACCACAAGCATGCCTCCACTAGCAGGAGTCCCTTCTGGAGCCTTTTCCGCCGCATGTGAATCTTCAGAATCCTTTGGCAGATCCTCGTCCTTAAAAGGTTTATATGTCAATTCCACAACAAGCTGCCCACGTGACTTTTCATTTTGATGAACGTCTTTGGGATTCATATTCTTCAGGAGATCAAGAGTTATAACTTTGGGCTCGTCAGGGGTAAGATCTTTCAAAGGAACTACATTCATACCCATCTTTTCAGCTTTGCCAACCTACAAGAAGGATAAACAGCTTGAGAGGCACGAAATCAAAAAAGAAAATGCACTTTTAAGTATATACCTGTTCCCAATCATAAACAAGAAGTTCTAACGCTTGGGTCTCTGGATCTTTAACAGCCATCTTAAAATCCTCATTCCATTCGGGGTTTAGATTCTTATGCTTCACGCTAGTTTTCTTTGATGGAAGCTTATCTTCGGTCAGCTTTAATTTTACATAAGGGTTTGATGCACCCAGCAGATCTTTCTTTCTAAGCCTCATGGCCCTCAGAACCTTCACATGGAGAATTCCTACAGGTCTCTGCATGGCTCTGCAAATTTGAAGGGGATTGCCTCATTGAAAACACAAGTCTGACAAACACGGAGATGTGAGAAAACCAATAATGGATTTAGAAGGAATATACTTTGTTGGATCCATGATTGGTACTTCCAGGGTCCTGGGCCACAGATACATGCTGGCAACCTGATCTTTGATAAGCTCCTGCAGAAATAAAGCCTTTTAAGATTCTTGGAACTTTCGAGGCTGAAATGCAGAAACAAATGCTGAACGTGTGAGGGAAAATGTTTCCTAGTGGCTAGTGGTTAAAGAAAAAAATCTCTCCCCCTAAAAGGTCGCAAGACAGAGATCAAGCAATGAGACTATCTCTTTAAAGGAAAATGCATAAAGGCAATAAATGGAGCATCACTGCTACCCTCTAGCTCCCACCCTTTCTTGAATCACGACATTTGGTTAAATCTGTCAGCTCCCAAGATTGAAAGACAAGAACAGACATGCCTGGTAGGCTTCTGTGCTAGGGGAAGAAAATAAGATCATTCTATTTTCATTATTAAAATACAAGTACCTAGACACCAACCTGTCATGTTTTCCCGTTTAAGCCACTTACTAAGTGCTGTCAAGGGATATATAAAATGATGCTGCAAAGCAGACCATCCCAACTCTTAACTAAAACCTTTTTGCTTTTAGGAATATGAAAATTGTTATCAAAGTTTTAAAATATGAAATAATCCACCATAGACGAAGTAACAGGTACTTGGAACTGTTCAGAACGTTGTTCAGCTAGAAATGTAAAATGTGACCTTAACATCATCACAGAACGGGTAACATATTAGTCAAATGAATTTTTTTCTTCTCCGTGATAATTAAAATGAGAGTAGAATATCAAAATGAATAATGAACCCAGTCCATAAGTAATGTGGGTTCTCATAGAAGTTATGCTTGGCAAGGAAATGCTCATTCTCTGCTCAGAAATTAGAAGACACAAGGCTCAAAGCACTTAAAAGCAGGAAATAAAACTTTACTGAAAACATATGAGGTAGTGTGTAAACTTTAGGTAAGCATGTAACCCTGCCTGCCATCCGTTCATAAGATGAACAACAAATTTATATGACTGATCAATCCAACAATTGTTCCGGAACACCATCACCCCATTGCTAGAAGACATAACCCAGCTGAACTCAACAAAGCACTGTATACCACCTACTTGGAGCTGGAAGAAGACATTTGTGGTGGGTTGGTTTGAGATTGAGATTGAGAGAGAGATTGAGATTGAGATTGAGAGTGAGAGAGAGAGAGAGAGAGAGAGAGAGAGAGAGAGAGAGAGAGTAAAAGTAGGCCTAGAACTATTGTAGTTGTACCTGAACAAACCTGTACAGACCAGGAATTGACATAAGATCAGCCCCAAGGAGCTTGAGTCCGAAGTCCACGTGTGGCTGAAAGGAAAAGGCATGTAATTTAGAAGAAGAAAAGTAAAAGAATCAAACAATACAAATAATTCACCAAATTGATGTCTAAGAAGTGAAAACAGCATTTAGTAGCTGAATCCCTTAAGACTCTGTAATCCTGAGACCTAAATTGAAATTTCCTCAGCTTTCAGATTATGCATTACTACATGAGGGAAAAATTAAGTTCAAAAAAGCAAATGTTTTGACATTCAATTAAAGCACTTTCTTGGCTATGATTAGAATGCCAGAGCCCCGTAACCATAATAGCAAGTGCGACTGCTCAACATGCATAGACATTCTCAAGCACAAAGGTTACTGCCTAACAAACAAAATAACAATAATTTTACTGTCCAAAGCACAAACCTTTTCCATGAGAGAGACATAGATTTTGGCAAAACAAGGAAAGCTTGGAACCAACGGCTTTAAGGTAATGCGTGGTGCAACAAATATTTGCAAATCCACCACCTGAAATACTCCAGAAAATTATGTTTTCACTACCCAGTACAGCCAATGAAGACCTGTATGAACATGTCTCTGTAAAATTGGGGCAAACTATTTTCCTTCACGTACTTATTAAAAAATAAAAAACCAAAACAGAACCTGAATGCTTGCTTTCAAGCCAAATGCTTTGACAACAAGAATGACATTAGGATTTCCTGCCCATTTGAAGGAGGGTTCCATAATCAACTCCTCCTCATCGGTGGCATAGATTTTCATACCTGGCGAAAATAAGATCCGCAGAAAAATTAGAGCAAAGTTATCTAAGGATATTATCTACAGCTTAGCTTACATTGTAAATATCCATCGAAGTAGGTAATAAAATAAATGCTGCAATATAGGACGTCATCCTTTTCTGTAGCTACTGAAATGAGGATGGATTAGAGCACAACACCACCAAAAATTGGTGGCAGATGTGACACACATTAATTGCAGAATCTCGGTCACTGTAGAATTCCTTGTCTGCAGAATTGGGAGGCAGTGAAAACCTCCCAGAGCTTAGATAAAAAAAAACCTTGAGGTAAATCTTCATTAATTTTATCGAGACACGACAATGTTGATAGAAAACATTCCATGTTACATGGACTTGGATAGAACAAACTAAATGTCTCAGATACATCTAATTCAGAAATTCTCTTGCAGAAGACACCAGGATGCACATATCTCATTTTTCTTAAATATTTTATCATTTATTTAGGGTAAAATGGTGTTTACAAACTGGCATAAAGTTTGTTGTGCAAAGATCGGGAGTCTTTGCTTAGTGTATTATACTATACTAAATGTACTAGTTGGATGCAAGACCAACTAGACATGTCGGACACGTATTTCATAAGTTATACCCTAACCAAGTGTTGAGTGTCTAAAATGAGTATTTCGCGGATTTAGAAAGGCCCATGTAACATAGAACATATGCATATATACCAACTTCTAAAGGTCAAAGAAATCTCCAACCCATCCACTCACCCCTACAAGAAAAAAAATGGAAAAAAACAAAAAGAAAAGGCAACTATTAGGTCCCTTTCATTCAGCATGAAGCTTATGCTACCCCTGCCACCATGGGGCACCCAAAAGGCGTAGACAGAAATTGGAGGAAGTGGTGAATTATGGTTAACTAGAAAAGCATTACAGCTAAAGAAGTGCAGAATCTCTAAAATATTAATCATTAAACTAAATAAAGTCGCAAAAAACATAAGAGAAGCAAGGGTTTACACAAGGTTGGGAAGTAGAACGCCTGGTTCACCAGGTTCTACCACTGCAGAGCCATGACCTATTTTTTCGTTTGATTGACCTTCCTTTCATACTCATTGGATCAGAGGCAAAAGAGAATTATACAAAAAAGATTCTTTCATGCAATGCATAGCGGGAGAGCCTCCTATGGATTCCCTCAACTCAAACGAACTAGAGGAAACTGCAACATAGGGAATGTCCACACCTCGTCACAAAGCTTGTTTTGAATTATGGACCAGTTGGAACGACTTACACGAGGGGGAAAAAAAGGAAGACCATATATATTTTTTTTTTAAATAATAATTTGTGGACTGATTCCAACTGATTATAGGATAGATGACCCTTTACTATAGACCAATTGCAAGAGCTTCACATTACCATCAGACATAAAAGAAGACCGCTCGACCCTTACTGTTGAGTTAACAAGCTCACGCTAGAAACAATTCTTGGGGTTTTTATATCTGATAGGAATAATAAGAATCAAAATCCAAGTTGTTTAGTGTGCCTAGTGATAGGAGATGATGAGATCATCTAACATTGTTTTAAAAAAATTAATTTGTTTGTTACTTGTGATGTACACTTCAAAGCAAATGAATACCCAGTTCACAAGTAGGACATCATAGATCATGGCATTTTGAACAAACCTTAATGAAACATCACATAGCTACTAGCTCGTAGGCCCCATAGTGTGGGAGTCTCGTGCACGGGGCAACTATTGTTTCATTTTACTAGTTAGTTTAATAAAACACAAAACTCAATATGTCTCTATATAACATGAATATTTAAACTAGATACATACACAACTAACAGAGTTATAGGATAAAAGTTCCAAGAGAAATTAATCTAAATAGTGCTACCAGAAAACGCTAATATCCAAACAATTTATGTCTTGAAACATTTTGAGACGGTATATTTATAACAAAAATTGTGAATTTAGCAATCCAACAGGATCTCAAAAGAAAAATCCAATTTATTCCCTTGAAGGTTTTTTTAGGACAACAAAAAGGCAAAGATAATGAACTGAAAGTTAGGGAGAGCGGACTTCCAAAAGGACAAATTGTATAAAAAAAAAATGTATCCTGATACACCCAGAAATGTGTTTCTAGATAATTACTTTGAAATAGTTTAAAAATATAATCTATAAAAATTTACACACAACCACTACATTTTGAAGTATGGGATGCACCACATTCCTGTTACTGTTCCCCTTCCACATGCCAGAACAATATGCGAACTAAGTAACATGGAAATTACCTGTATGTACACCGACACCTATTGGCTATTGCTCCAAAAAAACAAAAACCAAAACAAAATAAGAAGTAGAAAATGTACACCTGTAGCTAATAAGATGTTGAAGTAAACCTATAGCTAATAGAGATGTCAAAGTACACCTCCAGCTAATGGAGATGTTGAAAATTCAAGTCCCTTTAAAGTAGATTAAGTTAATAAAAAAGGGAGTTCTTAAACTGATTCCAAGACACTGGCATGAACAGCCACAAAAAGATAAGATCATACAAGACAGAAACTAGAGACACTCTTAAAAGAATTGTTCCTTTGACCAAAATAAACTCCAATACTTCTGCTAACCCAGAGAAAGAAAGACATAGAGGCACTCTTCTCATCAATCTTCAAAGCGAATTAGGCACTCCCGACAGGGACAGGGGATTGACAGAGACTACTGTGGAACATTTCCACTCCACTCCACCTCCCCTTTTTCTCTTGTTTCGTTTGAGGTTGCCCTCATATAAGACTACTGTGGAGTGTGGACACTCTTTCTTATTTATGAGAATCGTGATTGTGCCATAAAGATTTCATCCCTTTTTCTTTTTTTCTTTTTTCTCTTTATATTTCTTTATAAAATTAATTCTTTTATTTTTTAGGAAAGCGAGTTTCACGCCGATGCGGTTTTACAAGAGCTGTAATTTAGAAAGCTAACCATTTTCTGATAACGTCTTTTTCATTTAACAAATCCAAAGGTGAATCGAGCCATTCTTTTCATTTTTTTTGGTTTGATGGATTTTAAAATAGTAATATTTTATCCCCCAAAGAGATTTTCATGCCCCACGTCCTCAGGCAGGTAGAGCAGATGCAAATCTAGGGAATAAACCCCGTTTATTTTACGAATATAGAGAAATACATAAACAAAAAAAATTAGAATCATATTTAACATTTACAAAAATCCAAATGTAGCATTTATCAAGCTTCCAAACTAGCAATGTGCTGGTATATAAAAAGTTGCAAAGAAATAAAGTGAACAGTTAACAAGGTGCTCCATTTCACCAACCTTGGAAAGTTGGTGGAAGAGACCCCAGAGTCAATGTCTCAAATTCAACTGATTTAATTTTATATTTTGGAATTTGTTCAGCAATAATGGGTTTTGCAATATTCCTCGCAGTCTTGCATATTGCCTACGTGAGAAAGAGCAACAGAAAATATACTCGAAAAGGTAAAATGAAGCAATTATCCACATGTAAGATTTAAACATCATTAGACACAGAAAAGTACCTTGTCCAGATAAGGCCACATATATTCAATAAACTTGTTTAGCCAATCAATCTTTAAAGAAACAAAAACAAGTACAAAGCTGTTAAAACACAATGCAGTCAAGGACCCGTAAAAACAATATTATCAGGTATTATTATCTACATACACGATCATAATCTGGATTTTTCACCCAAAGAGGTGTCTCAGGAAGCAGCCGCTGCAAAGTACTCGAATCTTGTTCAATCAATGGGCGAATGACAGGGTCCTGAAGAAATCAATTGTCAAACAAACAAATGCAGCTGAGATAAAAAAAAGTGAATAAAAATTGTGACTTCCCACAACAAGCAGCAAAGCTGCATTGCCGTTGAAAAAGAATAAAAGATTCAACTAAAAAAAGTTAGTATGCAGGCATTCCCAGTCCTCCCTCCTCCTGAACCACAGTGAATAATCATGAATCTGTCAAACTACAGCTTGAAGATGTGGTCACTTTGATCCAGCCATTTATTTTATACATGCCCAAACACCAGTCAATCGGGTCTCGAGCATCACAATGAGTTCACTATCATGTATAGTACCTGTTAGGAATTATATAGTAGTTAGGGACAATATTGTCTTTGTAATCTTAACGGTTCCTCTATATATATTAATGATATGTATTAAGATTAATTAATAAAACCCTAATTTCTTTATCATGGTATCATACTCATAACATCGCCAACAGGCGACAACCCATCAGCCATGGCCATCGTCGAAATCAAAATCACTGCAACCTGTCATCACCGAAGTCCACCATTGCCAGCCACCGAAGTCCTCCACAAACCCAAGCTCATGGTGGCAGTGAATAGGGGTGGGAATTATTGGCACGACATGTTAACACGACTCGAACCCTACACAAAGTTAGAAGATCTATTTCTCAACATGAAACAAAAATTAACATAATCTGATAACACGTTTAATATACAGGTCGGGTTAGTGTTAAACCTGCAGAACCCAAAAATAACCCGTAACCTGCTTAATTTTCGTGTCAACCCAAAACACATCATGGATCCAAAACCCATTAAAAGCATGCATATAACCCATGTACTTTTTTTATATATACATATCTAGTTATAGTGCCATTACTAATTTACTATTACACTATATAGCCAAAAAAGAAATTAGAGAAAAAAGTGTTAGCGTGTTAGCATGTTATCAGTGTTATATTAGGCCCGTTGAAATGCAATTAAGGTTTAATATTTTACATACTGTCGCTACGCACTATGACCATCTAGAAGATTAGGATTCTATTTCCAAGTATTAGCATCTATTTTAGGCGTTAGTATTGCAATTGACTTTTTGTGAACTTTTTTTTTTCATCAATTGTTTAGACTTCAGTATTTTTAGAAACTATTTGAATACTTTTTGCAGATTGTGTGGAGTTTTTTCATTTATTATAATTTATATAATTTTATGGTTGAAACATGCATAGAATTGAAAGTGTGAATTAAATAGGTTGTTAAGTAGGTTAAAAGTTAATAATATTATTGGATAGTAAATAGGTTGAAGATTATTATGTTATAAACAAGTTAAAATCACAACCGATTTAACAGGTTTCTTCTATTTATGTTTGGCGTGAATAAACTGGTTGACTCATTTATAAACAGGCCATGTTAATATTAGGATACGTAATACGTTTATTTTTTATTTTTTTTTAATGAGTCATGCTAGTATTGAGAGATTTTTTACACGAACATGATATGACACGGCACTAATTGTGGTTTAAATAATCACATTGTTGAGTACTGTGGAGATCTTCATAGTCGTTTTACAGCACGTCAGGCTAGTTTTCAAGAGAAAGATGTCTCATTGATTGCTGCACCTAGTTTGGCTAACTAAGTGATTTCTATTCTTGAAGAAGAGTATCATCGTGTGCTATCTGCACAGTCTCCTTCAGCAACGGCTTCTTCTACTGCTATTCTAGCCCAAACGGGTACTTTTATTACGCGTTTTGTTTCAAATAAATCATGGATAATTGATTCTGATTCCTCTAACCACATGATTGGTTCCTTTGTTATACTTTCAGCCTTTCCTCCTCTTAGTAAATTGTCCATTGTCACCTTGGCAGATGGTTCAACCAATAATATTACTAGTTTGGGCATTTCTACTTTTAATTGCTTCCTTTCTTTGGATTCAATATAATATGTTCCTCGATTTCCTTTTAATCTCATGTTTGTTGGTAAACATACTAAATCGCTTAACTGTTCACTCACCTTCTTTTCACCTATTGTGTTGTTCATGATCTAAAGACGAGGAATAAGATAGGTGGTGAGCATGAAAGGAACTGACTTTATTACTTTGTTGATGATGACTCCTCCAATTTTGTGGCACTTCAGTCTTCTGTCTCTCTTTACCAGCATCATTGTTGTCTTGGTCATCCTTCCCTCCACAACCTAAAGTCGATGATAAATTGATACCCTCTTGCGATCCTGTTAAATCTTTACCTTGTCAAGTTTATTAGTTTAGCATTCATCATCTTAGTGTCATTTTCATCTCGAGTTGAAAGTTGAGTTGAAAGTTGTGCATCTAGTTTTTTTTACTTAGTTCCTTCAAATTATGGGGTCTTATGTGCATAGCTCTAAAAAGCGGCCGTTAACGTTACAATGGCCTCCGTTACTTGTTACGGTCATTTTTTCACTGTGAAGGAAATCCCCAAGTAGTCCCAACGACGTAGATCTAACCCACAGCCTAGATAGTAGACCCAACAAGGTAGATCTAACGAGCCAGGTGACGTTGAACTTGCGAGCAACAGATGCCTATGATTGAACTACGTGTCAGAGAAAGAGAAACGCAAGTTGTTTCTCGCTAAACGAAAAGACGCGCATTAAATGCCTATACCTTGTTCTTCGCGCCGCAACCATTCTAAACCAATTTGCATTGCCTTCACCAATAATAAGCCAGTTGCCTAGGGAATTTGGGCATCTGATGAGGAGATTTACGAACAGGGCAATCGGGAAGCGCCGCTTTAGGACATGAATAGAGTTCGAGTAAAGTGAGTAAATCCACCACGAGAGTGGTCAGCTTGACAACTTGTCGGTTGTTAACGACCGACAAAGACAATTTCCTTGCCCTCGACTAGCACCAGGAATTTCTTCGAAAATCACGCCTCGAAACACCTCAAACGATATTAACCCCATGAATTACGCCAAGCGAGCTATAAGGGGGAAATATAATGACTGGGACTTAATAAATCATGTGTCATATGGTGAAAATAGTCATAATCAAATATCCAGATAGTGAGTGAAATACCAGTGAAATAACAACCATACAAACCAGAAAAGAAAGTGTTCATAGCAAACGCACAAGGTTGAAGCCTAAAGGAGCTCTGCATAATCTAAAACAGCTTAAACAGAAATGACACTAAGGAAAACTTGTAGGTCCGAATTAAAACCTCGTGGCTCAAGTAAACATACCCCAAAATAAAATCAATACCATCTACCAAGTTTAAAAGCCACAGAGCCTAACAGAGGTCCGACGAAGATCGTCGGAGTCGATCGAAGGTCCGATAAGCGTCGTTGAACACTTAGACGCCAGATTAGGTGGCAATATGTCAAATCCCAAGCCCCAAATTCATAGACAAAGAACAGCTAGGGTTACAGGTTGCACCGCATGTCAGAGAAGTTTGACGGCGATCAAAACCAACAGATTGTAACCAAACCATCTCTCAAGCGTTGACCGAAGTAATATCAAAGGAGAAATTAAAGCACATAGTAAAGAAAAGAAAATCGAAGCACAACATCAGATGGAAGGCTAAGCAACAAAGCTACAGCGAGGACGTGGGAGTCTAGCAAGGGCCTGACGAGGTCGTCAAAGTCTGGCGAGGGTCGAGGTCATCGGTAGGGGTTAGGGTTCTAGCAAAGAACAAAAAGGCAAACCGAAGTTGGGTCGGTTGCGCAAAGTGCAAATAAGGTTGCGCGGTGGTCGGCGGTGACCTTGGTCTAGTCAGCGATGGTCGGCGGAGTCTGGGGGGCTGGATGAGGTCGTCGGTGGAAGTTAGGGTTCCGACAAAGACCACAAAAGGCAAACCAAAGCCGAGTCGAGTTGCGCAATGTGCAGCAAAGGCTACTGAGGCTACAGCGGTGGTCTGCAGTGACTTTCGGCTGCCGCCAATGGTCAAAACTCGCCGGTGACGGTCGCTGACAATCGATCATAGAAAAGAACCAAAATTATAAGCAAAATTGAGCAAGGGTTTGGCAAAATTGAGCTAAGGTTTTGCGAAGGGTTCTGTAAAAGATTTGCGTCTTCTTCAGCAACAGATAGCGTTTTGGTGGTGGCTCTGAAACCATAATAGACAAGACTGCAAAGAAATAACCTATTATTCTATTCATCAAAACTATGATTAAACATAAATATGAGTTACAGAACATAAATAGAACAAAACACGAAATTTTAATTAGTTTTAATAATTAAATTACTTTTTAATTAATAAATAAATATAAAATAATAATAATAAATACATTTTTACAGTAATGAGCTAGGAATCACGGATACGATACGAATACGGCGATACAAAATTTTTTAAAAAAAAATAGAATACGAATACAATTAGGATACGTTTGTAAAATATATATATCTCTTTTTTATTTTTAGTAATGTATTATTTATAAAAATAAAATTCAAAATATAAATAAATTCATTTAGTTGTTGCAATCGACCATTTAATAGATGATAAATAATCAAAATATTAGAAATTAAAAATAAATCATAAACTTATCACATATTAGAGTTAATATAGTAAAACATATAATAAATTAAAAGATTAAAGCAAAAAATACCCAAATAAAATTAAAATATGTAAAAAATTAGAGCATCACGTATACTCGTCGTATCCTTTCCGTATCCCCATGTATCTCTCATATATCCTCTCGTATCCCCCACGTATCCAAACCGTATCCAAAATTCAAAAAAAAAACTTATTGGATACTTATTTAACGTATCGAATACATATCCCGCCATATCGGGCGCGTATCTGTATCCAATACATATCCGATACGCGTACATGACCTATTTTGAAGTATTCATGATTCATAAGTAATGAGATAATCAGGTCGCAATTCATATTACTTTTAATCTAATATTTCATGAAATAACTAAATATATTGAGATGAATTGTTACATAGTTCGAGAAAAAAGTGAAAATGGTGTAATAACTATTACATTTGTGTCTACAAGCATACAATTTGCTGAGATCTTCGACTATATCTTTGAGCAAATTGCGGTTGGAGACGCTACGTAACAAGTTGGGTCTATATGACACATGTTCTCCCATATGAGAGAGAATGCTATGAATTATTTAGTAGTCAAGACTTAAGAGCATTATTATCTTTGCAATGTTAATGGTTCTTCTATATATATTAATGACATGTAGTAGGGATAATTAAGAAAATTCTAATTTCTTAATTAAGATTTTCTTAATGACATGTATTAGGGTTAATTAAGAAAACCCCATCTACACCATATGCTGGATACTCTCTTATTAACAACCTCCTTGTAGTCCAAACCATTATGTAGAAGTGTTCTTTTTTTTCTTTTTCTTTTTTTCAGTTCAGCAATAAATCAAAGGAAGTCACAATCCACCCATTCTGCCTTTTTCAGTTGATGACAAGCACTCCACATTACATGACCATGAACGGCTCAACATCATTGGTGCTCAGTGTCCAGTGTCCAGACAAATTGAATAACACAAAATAAGAGATCCTCCAAATGCATCCTATCAAAACAACTACAAACCAATAAACGTCTATTAAATCATAATCAATATAACAATATCACGAGCATGTGATATGCACTTTATCCAATTAAAAAAAGATCGAAATTCATAGAGAAAAAGCAAAACAATATATCTATACATGTATTTTACAGCGCGGGAGTGGGGAAGAGAGGGAATTGAGTGGGAGAGACCTTGACATCGGTGGGCTGGAAGTAGATGAAGAGGAAATATCCAATGCCAAGACCAGCAGAAACCCCAACTCCAAATGCCGTAAAGCCCACTAAAGCACTGATGAAACCCATCGTAAATCTCGAGTTCCTACTCTTCTCTTCCCAATTCCCAGGAAACAAATCAACCGGAAAAACAAAATTCCTTAAGATCTCTCTTTCTCCATCACCTAGTCTGCTTCTCCAAGCAACTCAAATCCAGAGAAAACAGTTCCAAATCTTCTCGAGCCCTCCTCCAATCGTTACAAGAACTCTATAAAAAAAACACTCGATGACGAAAGAACGGAAAATGACCCAACCGTCCTTGATAAATCTATACCAAAATAGTCTTCATAGTTGTGATCGACCAGTCCATGGTAGCTTTTTCGATTGGAGGTTAACACAGAGGGTTCACTGTGCGAGTTGGAAGAGAAGAGTAGGCAGATCAGCATCTGATTTTAAAATTAGAAAAATGATATGCGTTTTCTTCGAGAACACGTTATACTTCGGTGCGGTATCTGGGTCACCGCATGTGTGTTGATCGGAACTGGTGAAAGCGTAGAGGTGGACAAAATAACTGTTGAGATAAATGATCAAATATTGAGACTTTTGTCTCTATGGATAATTTTTTATTTATTTTATTTTATTTTATTTTTAATAAAATAAAATATGATCCCGTTTGAGTAACTTTATTTATTTGCTTATTGGCTTATAAGTTAATAAGCTCGTTTGGGTAGGCAAATAAGCAAATAAAAAAATAAGCAAATAAAAAAATAAGCAAATAAGTTCATTTGGGTAGCCAAATAAACAAATAAGCAAATAAGGTCGTTTTGGTAGTTAAATAAGCAAATAAGCAAATAAACAAATAAGTTTATTTGGGTAGCCAAATAAGCAAATAAGTAAATAAACTCGTTTTGATAGTTAAATAAGCAAATAAACAAATAAGTTCATTTGGGTAGCCAAATAAGTAAATAAGCTGACTTATAAACCAAATAAACTCGTTTGGGTAACTAAATAAACAAATAAGTAAATAAATAAATAAATAAATGTTGCCAAACGGGGCCTATATTTTTAGCTTCCCTTATCAAAATGATGCCGAAAAATTAAAGTTTTTAACAAAATATAAAAAAAATTTCATAAAAAGACAAACATAAATCAAAATAAATTAATAAGTTAAATTTTATATTACTTATTTTCGTTTTTAATCAGTTTATTATATTTTTTTATTAAAAATTTATTTTTTCGATTCAT
>JAOTRH010000024.1:21242399-21261634 GCA_034768845.1 Heliamphora exappendiculata
TTCATATATATATATATATATATATATATATATATATATATTAATAGCTGAGATGCATTTTCTATGATATTTGTCGTTGATTGTCTGTTTTAAAAGTATTTTTTTCTAAAAATCATTCCATAGTTGAAGAACTAGTTTTCCATAGCAACCGTGATCGCATTTAGGTCCGGCATCTCATGTATGATGTTTATGTAGATGAATCAATCAACTATTTGTTCAAAACTTGAAGCTTTTATAAATTTTTATTATTATTTCAAAATACAAAATTAATTTTATTATAATATAAACTAATGTGTTTTTAAACAGTTTTTATGTAATAATCGTTTTACAATTTAATTATGTTTTTTAATTGTCGGTTAAAAATATATTATTTATTTTATATTTATATATAAATATAATTCACATTACTTGTGCACGTTTTTTCTCAATTAGCTAAGTGGGTTAGTTTTGAAGTTTTTTTTGTTGGAATTTCATCCACTAAAAATGTAACAGAATTATACTTAAATATTTGTATTATAGTCCTTTCAATTGTGGTTAAGAGTGAATGAATACAAAACAATTCCAAAATGAGCAAGTCGTTGGGCTCTTCATGGATAAAACATTATACATAGAGAGATATGTGCAATTAGTGTATAAGAGAGTTATCTTTGTATTTAACTAAAATTCTTTCGAAAGAGTATTACGGTATTTAAAATATTATACAAATATTTTAATTGAGTTTAGTTTGATTTTAGGACGATGAAATGAGTTGTTCTTGACACTTTTACATTTGCAAATACACGTTTGTAAAAAGAATGATAGTTGAATCTTAGATAGGATGTCTACGGCTTGTTACACCTAATTAGGTACTCCGATGAGCAAAAATATACTCTTAAGCACAGTAAATGTTTCCTGCCTTTATCGATAAGTTTTATCATCATTGTGAAATTTTATTTCGGTATGTTTATTTAATGTTCTGTTAAAAATTACATTTTATCTCCTCGGACATATTTTCTACACTATTTATTTTTAAATATTACACATGAAATATATTTTTATGTGGTAAATAAATATGATCACCATGGTGTTATTGGAGATCTATATATGTAATGTAAGTCCTACATACATATAGGTGGTCGAGTTTATTTTTTGTAGTTGGTTATGCGATTGATTCTGTGTACGTAGAGAAGAACTGTTCTTTCAATTCAAGAGTGTTTTTGAGATGCAGGAAAAATACCTGGCCTTGAACAGGCTCATGAACGTTCCAGAAAACATAAGTACTGATGACATTCAGACCTCCATTTTTAGCCTTTCTTATGAGATCCGGCCACATCTGAACCCCAATCCAATACAAAAAACTATTAGTCCTCTAGGTTGTATGATATATATATATATATATATATATATATATATATATATCAGTGTTGAATATGACTGTAAATTAAAATGATGATCACCTCAGGAGGGCTACGGGGATAGTGAATAGAACCAGAAAAGAGAAGTTGTCTACCACCATTGATGATCAAAGAGCGGCTGTCATAGGTCACAGATCTCTCAGCCCGGCCCTGGACAAGGGCAGACGTGAGCAGCAAGGAAAGAAGGGCCAAAACATGCACTGCCATTTTCACTTGTTCCCAGACAAAGCAATGCCGATTCAGATGGGTTCTTTTTTTGTATGTGTCAACCACAGTACTACGCGCTAAAAGGAAAGAATTTAAGTCTCTCTCTCTCTCTCTCTCTCTCTCTCTCTCTCTCTGTGGGGATGATGATTGGCGAGACAGAGCCAAAGGGACCTCTTCCTTACGCGGAGGAGGTGCCCGGGATCCGTTCTGATGAATAGTACATGAAAATGCCATGTTATAGAGAGAAACGCACGGTAAATATAAGGCCTACGAGGGGATTTCGGAACTTTCCGTTTTTCCAGTTCTTTCCATTATTGGTTCTGGTTTCCTCTTCGTTCTTCTCTCTCTCTCTCTCTCTCTGTCTGTATTATTTCCTGACTATATATAGACATTGTAACGGAGCTTTGACCAAGAAACTGTAACGAGAATACAGGAGTGGTGGGAAAATTTACCTGAACTTTTCTATAATTTGTGCACACAGATTTGGAAATTTGTATATGAATTGATCATGCGTATCTTCTCTTCTTTTATGTCAATAGAACAGTACTGTAGATGGAAAATTCGAAATATCCAACGTTGATTGATTGTGATTTGAGCGATCAGTTTAGTTATCAAAATTATCGATCCCACTGAGTGGCCTTTGCTACAATGGTACACGTGGCCTTTGCCTTCCAATGGAAAGTTGGGAGTTTAAGCTTTTTTAGGAATAAAATGTGAATGTAATTAATGTGTGAGTTTAGTTATTTAAAAGTAAATTTTTATTGATCTAAATATTATATATAGCATGCAAGAAATTTAATTTTAACCGATATATAATTTTATATTACTTTTTACAAAAAAAATATTTTTCTCTACTATGCTCAGTTAGGGGTTTAAATAAATTTTAATAAGTTTTTGTATTATTTTTTACAACAACATTCTATGCAAATTTAAGATTTTAAGTCTTCTTATCTACTAACATTTACATTATAATCATATCACTCTCTTCTTACTTATCACATTCACTTAGTCCACGTTGTGTAATCGAATTATCTTAATTATATTATATTAATTCATTTTCAATAATATCATTCTCTTCTTAGAAAACTTGACAATATTTCTTAAACTTGATAGATAAGATAGTTTTTTTAATCTATCATGCCTAAGGTTTTTAATTTTTTCAAACAACTTCTTTTTGTTCATACTTTACGAAAACATCTTTCAAGGCCTAATGAAATTTTCACTTGAAAGGTTTTTGGGAGCTTTCTAAGATATGGATCGAGAGTTAGCTCAACCTCCTATTTGAATAAAGTGGAGTCGGACTCCTCACACTTAACTATCGTCTCCTCACATACTTTAAGGTGGGAGAGTCTTGATCACTTCTTCCATGAAATAGTGGTCTTTATTTTGTTCAATAACTTTATTTTAGAAGGTAGACCGAGGATTAATGTAGAAAAAATCGTAGCAACATAAAAGGTAATACAAGAATTATGGACTTTATTTTGACAACTCCTCATAACTCATAATTAACTACCTGTATATTGGGGATCTCAACTTCCTCAAGCAAGCTCAATTCAAGCATACTAACCAAATTTTGAAGAGGATAAAGGAGGAGAGGAAACAATCTAGATCTTACCATTTTTAGGAATTATTACATCAAGCTCGTGAGGTTTTATGACACAAAAACTCCAATTTAGAGATAATGTATATTATATCGCATAAACAATCATAAGTATGATGTGCTCCATATTAAGCCCTCCATATTTATAAGTATATAGTGTTTTATGCATGTACTTACATGCACTTTTTACAATCGGATTGTTTCGGATAATAACAAGCTCCTAATCTAGTAAAATGAGTGAGAGAGAGAGAGAGAGAGAGAGACTGTTTAGCTATGGAAATGAGAGAAAATGAATCTGCTATAAACCTAAGGTAAGTTACATTAAGAAGGAATTATTAGGATGATAGAAATACGATTTTGAACCTTTTTTTCTTTATTTTATTTACTGTTTTCTATATTGAGAAAAGGAGCGGGCCAGCTCGAGCCCAACAGGTGAGAGACAGTTGACGGCCCATGTCATTGGGCCGAATCTATTGGACAGACATTCAGACCATTGACCTACGTTACCACATTCTCATAATGTCCAACTCATTTATTCTGGTGTAGTTGTGTGATTTGAACCTTATCTGTTCCTCTCTCTCTCTCTCTCTCTCTCTCTCTCTCTCTCTCCATTTTATATGAATTTTTCAAATTGGGCTTAAATTTTTATGAGATATTAATAATACCAAAATAATCGATGACGGATCTAAGAATTTAATTTAAAAAACACTTTTTTTTTACTTCACTTTTGTTTCGTTTCGCTTGTATCTAAAAATCAGTTTAAATTATTTTACTTTAAATCCCAAAAAAGACAACAATGAAAAAGTCCTTCCATACCTATATTGACGACTTAAATTTAGGTAATTTAATTACCTAATTTTTTTATTTATTTGGTTTAAAAAATATGAAAACCAAGGTTAAAGTTAGATTTTTAAAACTAATTGTCATGCTTGGTTTAGAATAAGGCATTTTTTAATGTAATTAATGCTAAATTTTGAGAATTACTCGTCATATCATTTTTTAAAATAGGACAGTTTTAATTATGAATTTTTTAAAATATTTCTTGATAATTATTTAAAACAAAAATAAAGAAAATCAAAGCTGTAAGACTCTGAGAGACTAGAAATTTTCAAAAATTAAAATAGAGCAAATCATTGAGGTCTTAATTTTCTAGCATTTTAGTTTGAAAAAAAATCTAAAAATCTTAATTTTAGTAAAATAAATAAGAATCAACTAAATTTTTTTATTTCAGCCTAATTGGAATATTCAACACATGAATTATTTATAACGAAACTAAAATTACTCAAATATGATTAAGTTGTTTTTGAAAATTGGTATTTTAAAGTCCACCAATTGCAAATTTTTCATTTAAAAATTAAAAAATAATAAATCTTCTCATAATTAGGAGGGACATTCATATAATTTCTAAGGGTATATTTTGACTTTTATTATCTTTTATAAATAAAAATGTGTATATAGAATGTTGAGGTGCACACGTGCACTTCTGAACCTTAGGTCAAAGGTAACTTTTGCCTGGCTTGATGTTGTCGCAAATAATGTTCTTGCCGTCGCAAAAAATTATTTACGTCGGCATTGCAATGGCAAATAGGAGAAGTAAATGCGTTGCAAAAAGTTTTTGCGACGTTATTCCGTTGCAACTATTAAAAAACTCCTATCTTTTGCTACGGCTTAAATCGCTGTCGCGAATACTTTTGCGACGGAAAAATTGCCATCACAAATGCTATGAAAACATATTTTTGTTACTACATGCTACCGTCGCAAATAATTACTACACTTTTGGCTACTGATTAATGCCGAAGCAAGTAATAACTACACAATATATCACTTTTAGCAACGGAATCATGCCGACACAAAAAAAAAACTAAATTTTAAAATAAATATATTTATTAATTCGTCTATCTTCAAATATTCATTCATAATTAACATGCATTTGCTATAACAGAATATTCATTCATTCATTATATCGAAATATTTATATTATCTATTCATTCGCATCAAAATATTAATAAATTATAATTTAATAAAAATGTATTAACAAGTGCATAAAAAATGTCCTTTCAAGACAACATTCAAAATTTAAACAAAAAAAGTACAATATAAAATAAATAAAAATTTAATAAATAGACTAAAAATCATATCAACGCTTTCTAGTAGTGGGTGACTCCGCATGAAAAATAATCATACGAATACAACTACTTAGCACAAAAAAAAAATCAATAAAATGAATCACAAAATACTATATTGATAGGACTACATTTATAATGTAAACATAAATGCACTCCTCAACACAACATTTCTAAGGACTAATTAATAAAAAAGCACATTTCACAAGAATTAATCAATGTACACATAAACTGTTAATATGCATGTAAATTGCTCCCAATATTATAAAAGCTATATATATATATATATAAAAGGTAATCTACATAATAAATAAATGTCATTATTTTACTTGTTAGTCTGTTACCCGGTCCAAGTTCGTCCAGCCTGTTGGCTAAAGTCAGGCCTAAGCTCAATACTCGGGAGGTAATTTGGACCGTTAGCCCAATTCGGTAGCCTGCCAAGCAAAAATTATTTTATGTAATTAAAAAAATTGTTTGACGAATAAAAAATTTGTTTGATTCTTGAATAACCCGATAAGTTAAAAAGTTTTAAGTTAATTTTTTTTATAAAAAAAAAGAAGAAAAAATAGCATTTAAATTTCTCAGTCTACCAACCTGCCTATCGGTCCAGTTTGTATAATATATCAAGTAAAGCATGGACTTATCTATTTAAGTTTAAGTCTGGTCCGTCTAATCTTTAACAACAAAGTAACCTGTTGAAAATAGCCTATGAATGAGCCTATACACTATTTATGTAGGCCGGCCCAGCATTGACTCCCCTTAATAATAAGGAAGGTAGGGGTCCACCATGGTAGCTCAAGAAAATGACATATTATATAAATATAAAAAAATTGGTAAATAAGGCAGTTGGAGGATTGGTCATCCATGCACGTGTCAAGTCGGTACAAAATTCTCTCTCATGTGCACCTCCAATTAATTCGTTTTGCTTTGTAGTGCATTTGGTATATATATTAATATTTGTTTTGGCCACATTTGGAGCATTTATTATTAGCACAACCATTAGTGAAAAACTTTATCATTAAAAATATTGGCCTAGAAAGCCATTATAAGTCATGAAACATACCTACCAAGGTGCTTGCAATTATTTAATTAATGTCCAATGAAGCCCAAATAAGGGCAAAAAAAGAAAAAAAATCAATAAGTGTAATATATTGGAATATTCACATGTAAATTAACATAATGTATGTGATGACTTTTTTAATCCCATGTTATCTTGTATCGTAATTTAATATAATATTGTTATCTTGTAATATACATAATGTTGTTATTTATTATGACTAAGATGTGACTTTTATATTGTTGTAAAAATAAAAAAAAAAATACATTCTATTGACATGACAACTACATTAACCTATTATGCGAGCACATTTTGAACTCCTTATTTTAAATAAATGATTGCATGCTTAAAATATAAGTTGGTTTGACATGTGAAATTACGAATTTTGTTAGCGAGTCTATAATGTCTTAAGAGTTTAAAAGGACAATTAGGTTTGTAGGTGTCTATCATAATATAATCTAATAGTAATTAACTTGATTGATGACATAATTTTCTTAAAATGATACAAAAAATCTTATCTGATCGATCAAGAAATTCCTATAAATAAAGTGATTACTCACATATGAGCTTATGAATGTAAACACATTATACTATTCATCGTTTTTTTTTTAATTTTATTTTTAAGGTTCTTATAAGCTTGATCTTCAATATGCTCACTGAACAATTTAATTGGGCAAAATACTCATATCTTACTTTTGCAAGAGGAGGATCTATGACGTCTATTGTCATACTGAACAATTTAATTGGGCAAAATACTCATCTTATTTTTGTATGAGGAGGATCTATGACGTCTATTGCCATCTTAAACGTCTGACAATAATAAATCATTGAAAAAATTAAAAATTATAAGATAATTTTTTTTATTGAAGATAAAAATAAATAAAAAATTAACTTATTAATCTATCTTGACTTATTTTCATCTTTTTAAAATATTTTATCTTTTTATAAAATAAAAAATAAAAAAGTAATAAAAAAATAAACAATCTAAAATAAATTAATAAATCAAATTATTCAAAAACAGGGGTCATGGTGATACTCAAGTGGACAAGTAATTATAAAGCTAAAGTTGGCAAATAATTGAAACTATGACATTTTCTAATTAAGTGATTATGTTTTTAGTCAAATCCAAATTCCATCAAATACGCTTTAATTTATTATCCTAATGAATTTATGAAAAAGGCTAATAAAGATAAAAGCTAATTTCTAAAAAATAAACTATTTTTTTCAATGTACCTTTTAAAACTTGATTCATACCTTTAAGAAATCTTCTATTATACTAATCAAAAGAAAACTTAGCCTATGTTTGAATTAATTTTTATAAGAGATTTTTTGTTTAAAAATTTTCAAAAAAATCTACTTATTTGGCCTAAGCTAACATTTTCTATATATTTTGACATCTATTTTTTTAAAAATAAAAGCTAGAACCAAAAAATTAAAAAGTTTACAAAAAATTTAGTCCAAAACATAGGCTTAATTGATTGTTAAAAGTGTATTAAATACAAAAAAGTAGTTCTCTTCGTTTGTTCTAGAAATAAAAGAGGTGTTTGACAAAATTATTGTTAGTAATTTTTAATTTATTGTTACTAATTTTAGTTATAAGTTATATATTTTTTTAAACACCTACAACTTCTGCTATAAATTATAAATTATAATTATTTTTTTTCTATTTCAGTTACAAGTTACAATATTTATTAAGCACTCACAATTTTTAATACAAACTACAATTTGATAAATTAATAATTTCGCTAAACACCATCAAATTTTTTTGACTTAAAATCTAAAAAGTCATATTTTCCTCATCTTGCAGTCTTATCTTCTGCTCTTTTATTTATTAATTTTTAATTCCTAAATTATTTGTCAAAATTTGTCAAACATGATCTTCATTAAAAATAAAATTATGTGAAAAAATTATAACACCCCTTTTTTTTCAGATTTATAACTTATTGCCTTAAAGTCACCTTTTTACTAATTTAGCTTTAAATTATGTTTTTTTAGCTCCTAAGTTATTTTAAGGAAAATAAATTATCAAATGAAAGCTAAGGTCTTGTTCGGGAGCACTAAAAATTTATTTTTTATTATAAATAAAAAAGTAAGCATTTAAGTCATAAAATTTGATTTTTCAAAAAATCAATTAAATTTTTTTCACCTCATTTAAAAAAAAAGAACTTACATATATTTTAACACATTAATTTTTTAAAAAATAAAATTACTATAATACTCTTAATTAAAAAAATTAATTTTTTTTACAAAAATAAAAAATTCGTGTCAATATCTCATATACTACAATTTAAAATTTTAAAATAAAAATATTTTAGATATTTTAATAAAAAATAGAAAACAAAAAAATTATTACATAAAATTATTTTAAATATTCTAATTTTTTTTAAATTATTAAAACTTATTAAAATGTATTTTACATTTTATTAAGTATGAATTTTACCTATTCAAATTACTTTTTTAATAGTTTTTAAAATTTTATTTTTGAACGATAGTATTACTGTTTTCGCTAAAAATGGCCTTTTTAATGGCTCAAAAACGAGGGTCGCCTGATGTTCGGGTGAAGCAATATAGCTGTGTCGGACCTCGCGCGGTTGTTCTAAACTTTTTAGCCCCCCTTTCTCCCTCCCCATCTCCGCCATCGAAGAAGGTGTGCTTCTTTCTCTCTCTTACTTTCTTCTTCAATCAATGTGCCTCCACAGTAGGGTTTACATGAGTGACTATTAAGTTTTTTTTGGACAGATGCATAGTTAGAGGAGATCAAGAACCAGCTGTGGAGAAAGAAAAGGAAAGAAAGCAACTGTAGAGGTGTGGCAGTGGTGAACACGTCGTGGTCGTCGTTGTCCGGAGGCTTCTCCGGCCAAGAAAATGAGCGCTTCGAGGTTCATAAAGTGCGTCACCGTCGGCGATGGAGCTGTTGGCAAGACTTGTATGCTCATCTCCTACACCAGTAACACCTTCCCCACTGTGAGTACCCCAATCTTCCCAAATTCATCAATGCTGCGCTTCCCTCTCTCTATCTTGAAAAAATAGGGTTTCTCCCTTAGTTTGACGGTTCTGAATACAAGGCTTTCCTTTTTTGTGTTTTCTTTGAACTAATGAGGAGAAGGAAAGGGAATTTTCGTTCCCCGAATTTATCAAATTGGGGATTTTCTGGTCCGTTAGTGCCACACCTTGAAGGAATACGCTTGCTTCTCTGTTCAGTTACCACTAAAATCATATGAGAAAATAATTTACTAGAAAAATGAAATGAGAATGAAAGTAATTTACGAGAAAAGCAAGGAAAAAAAAGAAAAAAAATTATAAAAGAATTAATTTTCGTTATCTGTAGTTTGTGAGAAAGTTAATAAAAAATTTAATTTTTAACATTTTCGCGATGCATCTCATATTTTTTACCGGATTTGTTTTATAAAAAAATATTTCTTATAAAAAAAAATAGTGTTATCGTGATGTTCACATTTTCTTACAATAACTGAAGACACGTGGAAAAATAAAATGGCTATTTTTTTCTTTTTCTTTTTCTTTCTCGTTAAATAAACGAATTATGTTCGTTTCTCGGGAATGTTACGGGAAAAAAATGATCAATTCTGTTTTCCCAGATGTTGAACCAGGCACATTATTTTGGGGCTTTCTTAGGGACCTTTGGGAAGAAAGGGGAATGTCATTTTCGTTTCTCTTTATTATGTGGAAAGGGAAAAGGAAAGGGAAAGTTTCAAGAATCCGAAGGACAACCAGGGTTCCGTGGACTTTGTCACTTGAAAATTATGGGCAAAACTGAAAATGCTTTTCTAGTGCTTCTCTTAATGTTGTGGCTTCCACTAGTGAAAGGATATTGAAAAGACCTTCTATTGAAATGTTTAGTAGAGTTATGTTCTTGAATTCAATGCAATCTAATGGGTAAACTTGTGCTGTACTTTACTCTATATAGTCTATTGGAAGCTGGAAATGTGGATGTGTGAATTCTACTTCCAATGGTGGAAGTTTTACTATTCAAGTTTGAATTTATGGACCTGTTGTGTAATATTGATTACATGCTAAGTTTTGAGGAATACTAAGTTTGAATTTTTTGTTGCTGCGACTTTTGAGGAATAGTAAGTTTAACTTGAGGATATCTTTTTGTCAATAATCTTTTCTTTCTTTTTTTTAATTTTTTTTTGTAATTGTAATGGGAGCAGGATTATGTGCCGACTGTTTTTGACAATTTTAGTGTAAACGTGGTTGTGGATGGAAGCACTGTTAATTTAGGGCTGTGGGATACTGCAGGTAAGTTTGTTTTGCTCATTGATTGCGACTTCTTCACCAAATCTATAATGACACTGGATTTGAATATTTTTCTTTTCATGGAACAGGTCAAGAGGATTACAATAGATTAAGACCTCTTAGCTATCGCGGGGCTGATGTCTTTATACTTGCATTTTCTCTCATTAGCAAGGCCAGCTATGAAAATGTTTCGAAAAAGGTAAGGCTAAATTTTCATGTAGAGATTGACATAGTTTTAAATAGCGGTAGCAGTCTTTGTAACTGTAATAGTGGCGACGACGCGATTTCGGAGTGTAATGGCCGTAGTATAATGGTAGCAGTAACCAAAGCCATTTTTTTTGGCAAAATTTTTTTGGGCACAACTCACTAAAATTTAGTCGATAGGCATGTTGTTTTTATTTAAAAAATCACATTTATTAGAGTTTCAAATAGTTTTGGTAGATTTTGTTCTCTTTATTGACATGATTCAACATATATCCTAATTTTTATAATAGTTATTTTTAGAAATAATACATCATTAAATTTACAAATCTTACTTTCAATAACCATGATCTAAAGATTCTAAGCCTACTTTATATAAATGTTGCAAACACTTTAAAATATTTTTTTTCGCAATTTTAAATCATTATAATAAAAAGAAACGTAACATTAAATGTATGAATTTGACCTACAAAAACCCAAATCTAAATATTCTAAACTAAATTTGCGTTGATATTGAACTAAGGATTTTTTTAAAAACACTACTAATATTTTAGATTTTTCTTTAAAAAATAAAAAGTAATTAAACATTAAATATACGGATCCAATTTATTAGAACAACGAAACTAAAGATTTTAAAGTTAATTTGCAACTTTGCATATACCTTGAACAAGTAACTTAAAAGTATTTTTTTAAGTTTTAAAATAATAATAAAAAAGAAATACAATATGAAATATATGATTCTAACCTATAACAAATAAAATCTAAAAGTGCTAATCTTACTTCGTATATATCTTGAGCAAATTTCAACAACAAAAAATAGCTATTTTTGCAAATTTGAAATTCCAAAAATACCAAAAATATGCAAACTTCGCAAATCAAGCTTTACCTAAGTATGAGATTCTCAGATGCTTTGAATAATTTGTGCTCCAAAATGATTTCACTTGATTCACAGACCGAAGAGCTGCTATTGTCGCTGTAACAGGCCATTACAACCTTTATGGTTTTGTGATGGCCTTTACAGAGATATAATGGCCTTTACGCATGGAATTTTTTTGTCACAGTGCTATATTGGCCGTAATAGGGATTGTGAGGTATCAAAATCTTTACAGAATGATGTTATGTAATACTGCTATTTAAAACTATGGAAATTGATGCCTTTCTTTTCTTAACATGAGATAAGTTTCTGTTTCAGTAGATGATTTGCTGATGAATGCTTTTCATGTAATGTTTCCAATGTTCAGTGGATTCTTGAATTGAGGCATTATGCTCCCGGGGTTCCAATAGTTCTTGTTGGAACAAAGCTTGGTTAGATTCTTTTCCTAATTTACAATTGGTGACTTTTAGTCAATTGCACTTAGAATCTTCATAGAACTGTAAACAATATTCTTTATGATATATAATTTGTCACTCGATGTAGCTCTTCACGGTAATGGTGGCAAACTTGGTTACATTTGTCAATTCTCGACTTCTTTTCCAAGCTATCATGAAAAATGAGGGAGGTTGAGAAGTGGATTCGACCAGCTAACCACGTTATCACCATGTCAAAGAACTCAAGAGGGTCCATCGTCCTAACTTGTAGGGGTGTGCGCGGGTCGGCGCGGTGCGGATTGAGTGAAAATTCATTAATTAAACAATTTATAGCGGTATAAAAAATTTTAACCCTCTGCCAAATCATCCACTTTATAAAATCGACGGATTAGTTATTTTTTTAGGCGGTTTTGCAATGACAGATTGAGCGGATTGACGGTTTAAAAATTAAATAAATGATTGAAGTCCTAAAATTATTAGAGTTTAAGTGGGAATGTTAATTATTGTGTTGAATTCATTATTTAATTGGAAACAACAATGAACATTTTGTGTGTTCAGAAACTGTTGACATTGAACATTATTTAATTGAACATTACAATGAACATTATTTAATTGAAAATAACATTGAACATTTTGTGTGTTCAATAAAATAATGAATTCAAAACAAACAGGTGAAAGGCAAAATCGTGTTAACTGATAGTTTGATACTCTAAGTAGTAGTGAGAATAAAACTAATTTTAGTATTAAGTATCATATGCGGTGCGGGTCGGTGTTAGGCGGGTAGGAGAAATTGTAACCAACACTTCAAACCGGCCAGCACATTTTTTTTGTAAAACGCCCAACCCGCATGTTCTTCCCTTTTTAATTTGCTTGGGTCAGTGTGGGGCAGGCGGGTGGGCCTGGGACGGTTAGTCGGATTTTTGAACAGCCCTACTAACTTGGCCTACCAGTTGAGGTATAAGCTTGGAAGTAGCCGAGCAATGATTCAATCGAGCTCAAGGAGCTTGAGAACATGAGAGCCGAACTCATAGATTTGAGGACTTGTAGGTCGAGTTTTGTATGTCAAGCGCTTGGGCTTGACACTTGCGCCAATGAGCTAGAGTTTGTTGGTCTAATTTCTTACCAAAGCAAAAGTAAAAGGGACTACTGACAGTATCGGCTAAACACTACGACATCATTAGTAAAGCCACAACTTTATGGCTAACTTGATGAATGGAACAAAAGACATCATGAGGGTAAAAGTCAAACCCAAAGCTCAATTGTAAAAGGAGGTTTTACACCATTAGGTATGAATAACCAGTTTCATAGAGCAGAATTTCTGTTAATTTTACTTCTTCATCTTCACGCTCATGCCAACTTGATCGTTGGAGGGCTCTCCCGTTACGCCATCGGTGGGACATCTCTAATTGTTTGCTAGTGCATGAAGAGGTGGATACACCTCATCCAGCCAGCTGCTAGCAAGGACAGGACCATGGGTTCTAATATTGACTCTACAATTTGGCGCCGTTTGTAAGAAACACGAAAGAATGCCTTCATAGACGCTAATGGTGAGCATGATGCACTCAACAACCCCAGACGAGATCATAATAAGCAAAATTGTGGAGCTTCACGTGTTGTCTTATCGAGCCACTCCATCTGATGAGAGGCTACCTCTTTTTTACTCTTTGCAACAAGTAATGAAGCAATACTAAGATGAGCTGGACAGACTTGACTAGCAGCTATTCGAGCTTCACAGGGAGGTACGAGACATCGGAGATCGACTGAACCAAATGGGTGAACAATAGGTCCGACCATAAGCACGAGGTAGCCGAGGAAAGAGAGCTCGAAGAGATCCTCGTGGTGAGGACCGAGGAAGAACTCTTGATAGGAGTAGGGTGTCTAGCACAAAAGTGTTGAAGAGGACATATCCAGACTTTGAGCAACATTCATGCCGAAACACTTGTTGAGTAGCTGAGAACAACTAACAAAAGATATAAATCCATTGCTGAAGTCTGGAGGACCAAAAAGAGGACCAGAAGGAGGACCTAAGGTAATGGTTGCACCTGCAACTCGAGGGGAGACTCTAGTTGTTCTCTGCGAAATCAACCAAGGATGTGGCGGGGCGAGTACTGGAACAAATCTCAGCCTCACCCCTCACGAGAGAGGTGGACGGGGTGGAGCCTCTTCGGAAGTTCCAAGTGCCAAGATTCCACCAAGGTTCAACTTGTATGATGGGAAGTCGGATTCAATGAGTCACATCGGGCGTTTTAAGCAAATGATAGCTTCCTAGATTGGAAATAACGCGTTTATGTGTCGAGTTTTCCCTTCTAGCCTGGGGGAAGTTGCTCTGAGGTGGTTTGAAAAGCTCTTGGGCAACTTGATTGGAAGCTGAAGCGGTTGGGATAATCTCTTTGCAACAAGATTTATCACCAACGGCAAGTAGACAAAGGAGATCGATTCCCTTCTCAACCTGAGGAAATGGGTGAGTGAAAGCGTTAGTGAATATGCTCAGTGATATTGGGAGACCTTCAATGACATCGATAACGGTAACGAGCAGTTGACGGTAGCCTCATTCAAGCTTGGCTTGGATAAAGCGCACAAGCTAAGGCAGTTCTTAACTAAGCAACTAGTTTTTGTGATGTTCGAGCTCATGCAGCGGATCGAACAGTATGCCAAGATCGAAGAAGATATGGAGGACTCGGTGACTTAGGTGCTAGTCACTATGAAAAAGACAAACGCAAAAAATAAGGTTGGGAAGAAAGCAAAGAGAAAGAGCAACCGAGAAGAGATTGAGGAAAGCTATGAGGTAGCTAAAACGGCCTTTAAGGATCCAATTTACAAGCTCTTGCCCCAACTCATGGATAAGCCTTGGCTCGTATGGCCGCCTAAGATGCTGGGCGATCCAAGCAAACGGGACCAGAAGCGCTGCTCGTACCACAAGGAATATAGGCACCTCACCAAAAACTGTTGAGCTTTCAGGTAGCATCTGGAGGACTTGGTCAAGGAAGGACACCTTGACCAATTCATAGACCGAGTGAAGATCGGGGCTGAGGAAAAAGCAGTAATGTATCCCAAGCAAGGGGCGAACGCAGATGAACTGGCAGGAGTCATTAATGTCATGCATGCCATTCTCTAGTTCGGACGTACAAATGAGGTGAGAGCCGAGAATAGAGAGGCCGCACAAAAGCGTGAAGGCATGCAAGCGTAGCAAGGACTCGAGGAGAAGAGCAAAAGAAAGAAGTCGAGTAGCTAGTTTTCCACTAGAGATGTGACCTTCACAGATACAGACATAGGGGGAGTTGAGCACCCACACAATGACTTTTGTTTGTGACTTTAAGGATTATGAGATATAATTGAAAAAGATAAGGGGGAAAGGGAAACGAATTGGAAAAAGACCATGCCAGTAATGATAGGTTACACAGTATATAAATACAGAGCAAAACTGTAAAACTCTAAGAAATCCTAATTAGTAATAAAGAATAAAAAGACCCTATTAGCTATATGTAAATATACTAAAATACTTTTACCCTCCTCAAACTCATGATATGAGCGCAGAGAGCAGCGAGAGTTTGTCCAACAAGAACCGGAAGCGGGCAGCATTGTGCGTCTTGGTGAAGAAATCAGCAGACTGGAACAAGAGGGAACAAAAGGTAGAGCAATAGTTCCCAATTGAAGATGATGTCGAACAAAACAACAATCAATTTCGATATACTTGGTACATTTATGAAACACAGAATTGTGTCAATGTGAATAACACTTTTACTGTCACAATGGAGAGATGTAGAAGTGGAAAAAACCCCCAAACCAGAAAGGAGCTATCGTAGCCAAATAATCTCAGTGGTAGCATGAGCTATAACACAATATTCATCTTTAGCAGTAGAATGAGCAATTAGAGATTGTTTCTTACTTTTCCAAGAAATGAGAGTCTCCCATAAAGATACATAAGCTATTAGTGGACTTGTGATCAGAAACATCACCGGCCCAGTTAACATTGGCATAAGCCTTGGGAGTCAAGAAGGAGGCAGGGGACAATAATAAACTCTATGATATCACGAGCCATAGCGCGATATTTAGCTTTAGCAGTAGAATGAGCAATTGGAGATTGTTTCTTACTTTTCCAATAAATGGGAGTCTCCTATAAAGATATATAAGCTATTAGTGGACTTGTGATTAGAAAAATCATCAGTCCAGTCAACATTGGCATACGCTTAGGGAGTCAAGAAGGAGGTAGGAGGCAATAATAAATTTTGAAAGATAGTATGTTGGACATAACATAAGATATGAAGCAAAGCGGCCAATGAGTGGAGCGAGGGGCAGAGACAAATTAGCTAATAACATGAAAGCATACGCAATATTAGGTTAAGTCACAGTAAGATAGATCAGACAACTAACCAATTCGCAATAAAGAGAAGGATTCTCAGGAGGCATACCATCAGAAGGGAAGAACTTAGCATGTAACTCAATCAGAGTGTCGACAATTTTATCATTAGTGAGGCAAGCACGGTGAATAACTTTATGAGCATAGTTAGTTTGGGATAAAAAAATAGCTTTTAAGAGACGAAGCAACCTCAATACTGAGATGGCCCAAATCTTTCTTCTCGAAAAATTGAAATAAATGCGGTTTCACTTCAAAGATAGTAACAGAATCAGAACAAGTGATGATCATATCATCCACATATAAGAGAAACTATATGATCCCAGTGGGTGTGGGGCAGCGAAAAAGAGCAGAATCACAAGGTGAGATTGTGGCCAATTTGTGTAACAGTAGACTGAAAACGCTCACCCCAAACACAAGGTGATTGCTTCGGACCATAAAGAGCACGACATAGACAGCATACCAAGCCATAAGGATGAGATTGTGGTCGATAATGGGAAGTAGTTTGATAGCCCTCTCGTCAAATCTTTTTGTGTCGAGCTTGGGATTAAGAACTTCTCCACCTCGTTCTTCCCTTACAGCAATGGATAAGTGAAAATCTCAAACAAGATAGTTTTGGAGGGGATCAAGAAGAGGCTTGAAAAGATGGTTGAAGAACTCCCCAGCGTGCTTTGTGACTTACCGCACCATGCAAGGAGATCAACGGGTAAACTGCCATTCTCTCTAGCGTATGACACGGAGGCAGTTATACCATTGGAGGTTGGCCTCCCAACCATTCGAACTGAAGCTTTTTATGTTGGGACAAACAATCTCAACATTGCACGGAATCTCAACCTAGCTGAAGAAAGAAGGGATCAAGCTCTGGTAAAATTGGTGGCCTATCATTAGTGGCTCGCAAAGTCTTACAACAAGCGAGTGAGGGAAACTTTAAAGAAAGGAAGTGGGCATACGATTAAGAATATACACGGCAGTGCGGACATCTTTATCCTAACAGTAGGCACATAGGAGAAAAGAAGGGAGCGAGCTATGTCAAGAATATGATGATGTTTTCTCTCAGCGTGACCATTTTGTGCCGGAGCATCAAAACATGAAAATTGATGGATGGTGTAATTAGAAGCTCTGATACTGTGTTAAGTCACCAATTTTCTCCAAAGGTTAAATTGTTAGGAAATTGGCTCAGCAATATATATTAAGCTATCCAACACTTCCCTTCACGCGTGACTCTGTTTTGCACGTGGAAAGGCAAAGAAACTTAATTAAACAAATGCTCCAATAAAGACAGGACATAGTGCATAACAATAAATATAACATAAAAATATACAAGATTTGAACTCAAAACCTCTTGGAACTAGTGCTCTGATGCAATGATACAAAATAAGGGAGAAAGAGAAAACATATATTATTGCAAGAATTGGAAAAAGATCATACCATTAATGATAGGCTACACAATATATAAATAGAGAGCAAAACCCTAAAACCTTCGAAAACTCTAATTAGTAACAAAGACTAAAAACCCTATTAGCTATATATAAAATTACCAAAATACTCAAAACACTCTCACAATGACATGCATCGAATCTTAGTGGACTTGGGGAGTTCGACTGTGGTAATGTATCTAGATTCTAGATTTATTCACTAAGTTAGATTTTAAATGATCAGACCTACGGAGGTCCCTCATACCTTTGGTAGGATTTAGTGGTCTACTAATCCTTCCTAGTGGGCAAGATCATATTGCGAGTTAGAGTTGGAACTCAGACTTTGAACATCGAGTTTCTAGTGGTAGATGTGCTCTTCCTTTACAATGCAATAATGAGAAATGCATGGTTGCACCAGTTTAAAGCCATTTTCTCGGCTTATCATCAGGTCCTCAAATTTCCAGCGACTTAAGGGGTCGAAGTTGTCCAAGGAGATCAGGACATGGCCAAACAATGCTTCATAGCTATAATCCAAAGGGAGATCTAGAGATGGCCAAACTCTGCAGCGGGGCATAGAAAAATGAGTTACCGACCTTGATAAAACCTGCCCTAAAGATTGTTTTCCTTTGCCCATAATCGATCAACTTGTTGACTTTGTAGCGGGCCATAAAAAAATGAGTTTTTTGGATGCTTATAAGGGCTACCACCAGATAGCTCTCAGTCTGGATGACCACGATAAAACTTTTTCATGAACCGTAGTGGACTTTACTACTACAAAGTGATGCCCTTTGGGCTGAAGAATGCTGTTGCAACATATCAAAGTTTGGTGACCAAGATGTTCCAGCCTCTGCTCGGCCAAACCATGGAGATCTACATAAACAATATGGTGGTGAAAAGTAAGGTGGGTCCTGACCACTTGGATGATTTGCAACAGACATTTGAGATTCTAAAAGTTTGTAGGCCGAGGCTCAATTCTTCCAAGCGTGTCTTTTGAGTGGAGTCCGACAAGTTCCTGGGGCATCTAGTGAACTAGATTGGATAGAAGCAAATCCTAACCAGATCGCCGTTGTATAGAAGTTGCAATTGCCCATAGTAGTTAGAGAAATTCTGAGACTCACCGACATGGGAGCCGCTCTCAACCGCTTCATCAGCAAATCTTTAGATAAATGCAGACCCTTTTTGCAATTGTTAAAAAAGGAAAAAAAAAATTTGTTTTGGGGGAGGAGTGTGACCAAGCGCTCCAAAAACACAAAGAGTACTTGGTCGCAACTCCCATCTTGTCCAAACTGACCTCGGGGGATAACTTATACCTTTACTTC
>JAOTRH010000024.1:21261734-21291225 GCA_034768845.1 Heliamphora exappendiculata
TTTACTTCGCCGTCTCCAAGTATTCGACAAGCTATGCTGGTTTGGTTTGGGGGGGGGGGGGGGGGGCGAGCAGAAGCTTTTATACTGTGCGAGCCACACCTTTCTTGATACAGAAACAAGATATTTAGCACTTGAGATGTTAGCTTTCGCACTAATAATGGCTTTACGGAAGCTCATCCACTACTTCCAAGCTCATAGGATAATAGTGCTGACATCTCACCTCCTAAAGGTAATGGTTGCAAGGCATACTTCTCAAGGTGGGTAGCCTGTTAGGCTGTGTAACTTGGCGAATATGATGTGCAGTATCAACCCTGGACGGCTATCAAAGGGCAGGTTATGGCCGACTTCATAACAGAATTCTTGAGACCCGATCTTCAAGCTAGTTAAGGTTCTGACCAATTGAACCCCGAACTGAAGGGGAGATCGGGGTGGTTGTAATTAAAGAAGAAGGTAAACTCTACACGGACAATTTTTCAAATAAGAAAGGCTCAGGAGCTAGAGTTGTCTTGATATCACCAGAGGGAGCTATATTTGAGCACTCCACCAAATTAGGCTCCCCAGCTTCAAACAATGAATCTAAGTACGGGGCACTGCCATTTGGGCTTAAAAGTGTTGGGTTTTACAGGCTAAGCGGCTTAGGATCTTTTATGACTCTTAGCTAGTGGTGAATCAGCTCAATCGGCTCACTGACCAGTACAACGCCCGAGATGATTGGATGTCGGTTTATCTTGTACATGCTTTGGAAGTAGTTAAAAATTTTGAAAATGTGGAGATAATCCAAACTTGTCGAGAAGAAAACACGGATGCAGACAATAGAGGTACATGAGCAGAGTGGCGAGTATCGAGAGGGAGATTGATTTGATTAGGGACTTGGAGGACAAGGATTCGTGTGCAACAACATAATTACAAGATTTGGCATTCCTCAAGCACTGGTGGCCGATAATGGGAAGCAATTTGGCAACTCTCTTCAAATCTTTCTGTGCCGAGCTGGGATTAAGAACTACTTTACCCCGTCCTTCCCTCGAATCAATGGATAAGTGGAAATCTCTAACAAGACAATTTTGGATGGGATCATGAAGAGGCTTGAAAAGATGGGTGGAGAAACTCCTCAACATGGTTTGTCACTTACCGCACCACGCCGAGGAGATTAACGGGCGAAATGCCATTCTCTCTAGCGTATGGCTTGGAGGCAATTATACGATTTGAGGTTGGCCTCTCAACCATTCTAACTAAAGTCTTTGATGCTTGGACAAATAACCTCAACATCGCATGGAATCTCGACCTAGCTGAAGAAAGAAGGAATTGAGCTTTGGTAAAATTGGAAGCTTACTATTAGCAGCTCGCCAAGTCTTGCAGCAAGCGAGTGAGCTTGAGGTTGTTTCAGCTAGGAGAGCTTGTCCTAAGGAAGGTCTTGCTAAATACAAAAGATCCAGCTGACGGGAAGCTAGGGCCGACCTGGGAAGGGCCATACAAAGCTATGAAGCATGGTTACTTTAAAAATGTTGCCGTACACGTCCCGGGTATGGCTGTGGTACTAAAAAATACGTACCAAGTACGCCAAAAAACTATTGGGATTTTTCCAATTGTTGGTTACAACACCCGTACGTTTTGGATACGGTAGTGATACGTTTGGGTACGAAAATAGGTATGCTGGGGCTTATATGAAGTTTTCAAAAATTAAAAGAGTACTAGAGTAAATAATATGTGGTCTCTTTTGATAAATTTGAGTTTTAAAATAAATTTGAGATTATTTAATTTAATAAAAATGTTAAAAATTTAAATTTGTATAAAAAATACATCTTATGATACTTTTTTCTTAGGGTTTTTGACTGTAAAAAATAACTTTCAACCAATACGATTGCTATAGCAATTTTCATATAGCTCAACAAGTATCGCCATTTGCCGTCCATATTAGCAATTGCCAAAAACACAGCATTGGGACAACAATGCGAATAAATATGATCTAACATTTATTTTTTTCATCGCATGAGGTAAAAGTAATTTTGTATTTTGCATATATATTGCAATGCTAAAAAGTATAAAAAATAAATAAATTTACCGTTGTACTACAGACGTACTCGTACTCTATGTTTTTAGATTTATCGTACTGACGTACATGTACCGCACCATACTGCGTATTGCGCACCCGCACTTGTGGTTCATAGATACAAAGTGGTTTCCCTAGTCGACACTGGTGGGTACCGACTAGAAGATTTTAACGGCAAGCCAATTTCAAAACCTTGGAATGCTCAGAACGTAAGTAAGTTCTATCATTAAGATTGAAAACCAAAGCAATGAATAAGAAAGCCCTTTTTGGAAACCTCTCAACTTCGCATTTTTGTGCATTCACAAATGAAAGACTTGGCTGACTTGGCACGCTAGTGTTTCTATGAGGCAGTAAACCTTTGCTCCGATAACGCAAAAATTCTATGGAAATATTCAAGGAAAAAGACCTAGTTGATTTGACACTAACATGCCACTTAATATGTCACTACTAGGCAAAATGCAAGGCTCTACTAGGTAGAGTGCAAAAAATCCTACCAAAAGCAGGAATCCTTAGCCGAGGTCCACCCCAACACGGCGATGAGAAAGGGAAAAATAAACCTAAAGGAAACGAGCTTGGCTTAATCGTGAAGTTTAAGCTGAAAGATGTCACGTAGCTCGGGCCCCAACACAAACTTGCCCCCGAGGTAAGGGGGAGACATAGGGTTCTTAATAGTTAATAATGACCTTACATTGTCAGAGCTCAAGATAGGTCGAGGTGGAACCTGAAAAGTTCTTGAGTTCAAATTTTATAAAGTGCTGGATTTTATAAAGTGCAGGGGAGCCCAGGCCTTGAAGGCGCTTGAGCAATGCTAGAGCTCGAGCTCGGGTGATCTGAAAATCTTATTTCAAAAATTTTACAAGTGTTGGGAACTCGACAAACACGTCGTGAAGAACAAAGTAAAGAAGGCTCAGAATTCGATAAAAACACGTCGTGAAGAACAAAGAAAGGAAGGCACAGAATTCGATAAAAAGTCGTTACATTAATTGAAGTTGAAAATTACTACAAAAGTAGGCTAACCTCACAAAAAAGAAAATGAAAGTCTTACTCGGCAGCCTTGTCCGCAGGCAGATCTACGGTGACGGAGGGATCCTCGGCTTTGAACTCGGCATCTACACAAGCTCCAACCGCTCCAACCGCTCCAACCACAGTCGTATCGGCGCTTTTCATCGCAGCCTGCTTGATACCGAGCGTAGTCTATTTGGGGACAACTTCGCCTTAAGAAGCGATTGGAGTGACGACTGGGTATGGACTGCTTGGGGTGGGGTCCTCAGTGCTGGGGGCAATTTTTGATCTCGGCCCAGGTGAGTTTGCAGTGCCGATTAGCCTGACATTGTCAGCAGGAAAGGGGACTCCGGGCTTAGGCCATGCAACTTAACGACGAAGCATTGAGTCTTCAGGTATGAAGGTGACCTCTAAAGTGGAGTCTCAGTCCTGCTTGAAGATAACATTGTGAATAGATGCTACTTGGGCTGATTACCCCTTGGCCTCCTTGTAACTAGTTTCGAAGCGTTCAGTGGCTAGCCTCGCATTTGTCTCTTTCAGCTTAGAAACTTTCCTTGTATAGTCGTCAAGTTCAGCCAAGGCCGTCACTGTGGTTTTCTTAAGCCTCCTTCTGAGACTGTAGCACCTTGGTGATCTTTAGGTTGGTGGCCTTTTTGGTGTTTAGGGCTTCTCCGATCTGGGCTTCCATGATTTTGATCTTTTGTTTGAGGGAGCTCGAGCTGGCCTCCAGCACGATATGGCGCGCCTCCAAGGCCTCGAACCGAGCAGCGCCTTGTAGAGCCATTTGAAGCCCCCTGCACTCGAAAAAAGGAACCTAGCACCAAAAGAAATGGAGACAAGATTAACAGACAAATTGACACGTGTTAGGAATCATTACCGTGACCATATTCTGTGCGGCTTTCTTCATGATGGTATGGTTGGGTATTTGCTTGTAGGCATCCTTGTCATTTTGAAGGGCAAGGCTCTTTGCTAGAGCCCAGGCCTCACCTTCTGAATGCCCCTCCTCGGGAAGGTCGCCTTGGACAGCCAAGAGGCGTTACTAGAAATCCGAGCACTCTTGTCAAGCGTCCCCTCTGTAGCTCTTGTTGAGGGCCAATTCTTTGCTGTCTGGACGGTGAGTGGATCCATGGTGGTTGAAAGGGCTTCTGAGGTCTGAGCTCGAACCCTTGGGTAATCAAACCTGATTGGACACAAGCGTGTGCAGTGATCATGGGGTCTAAGACCGAGCTGCCAGTTGCGCCGACAACCACGAAGTCCTCGATGGCACGCTCGTGCAAGTCCCTCAGGTCGAGCACGATGCGTTGAGTAATGTCTTTTGCCCTGAGATTCAGGACGACGAAGAAGTTGGGAGTGAGCTGGGCTGGGGAAAGGTTATAAAAGTTCATAACCTCACACAGCAGCTGGGGAAGGGGAAATCTGAGCTTAGCCTCGACGATGGCCACTAGAGGCCATACCAACGCACCTGACTCCTCCGTCGTCCAGAATTCATTATCGTTGGGCAGGTGAACTGAGACATTGTTTGGTATGGCAAACCACTGGCAAAACTCCGCAAATGCCTCTAGGGTATCAACAAACTTGGCCAGTCTACCCGTGGGTTCAAAAGGAAAAAGAAAATGGGGCAAGATGACTGAAAAAGAAAGAGAGAAGGAAGTTTTAAGGAACGAGAAAAACAAAAACGAAACCAAGAAAGACAGAACAAGAACGGGACTTATGAGTAAGGATTTGCGGAAGCCAGAGAGATCCTGGAGTAGAAGACTCAAAGCTTCAAAGTCCAACAATGGCGGCTTGAGTACTGCTGAGGACCACTGAGAAAGATGAGGGCTCTAAGTTTGCAGGGATAGAAGAAGACCCAAAAGGTCCTCAGGATTGGGGATTATAGGGGTGAGGAGGAGAGATTTTGGCCGCTGAAGTGCCAAACATCGCGCCTAGACAACCGTGCAAAGGGCACACACACACCTTGCATTTAATGCTGTTAAGTACAGGTACGGCGCATCAGGTATGGTGGATACGCCGTCAAGAGATAAAACATCAGCCCGAGCTGTCACACCATAGCTGAGTTGATTCATCTTTACCCCAAGCAACGAGAACGACCAGTCGAAGCATATCCAACAGCTCGGAGGCGGAGCACATCGTCAAGCAACAGAAGAGGCTGGGCAACACGAAATGAATTGGCTGGGCAAGTGAATCGTCATAAACTCAAATAATTTGAAAATTATTGAAAACCGTTTCTGACGGTAGCAGATTTCAAGGCGTATGTCATGCCGCACGCATTAAATGGGCGCAGGTGCATCATACCATGCACCTAGATTGACTCTTTGGCCCATACACATATAAGGGCCCATCAGTTCCCATGACTGGGACGTCCATCAGGTAAGGAAGCCATCCGAACATGCATACAAACGGTCCCTTCATTCTCTATGTAAATGAAGGACGGCTGGCGTTAACACTTTCCAAGGGCGACATGCCGAGCATACCGCCAACATTTAATACTGCCCTGGATGTCACGGTAAAGGGGGACGAGAACAGTTTCTATGAACATCCCCTTCCCACAGCTTCCAAATTTTTGTCTAGTCTTATAACATGCCGAATCTTCGCTTTGTTGATCTTCCTTATATTCTAGTTATTAGTATAACTAATACGCCTAATTGCTGACATTCGCTTTCATTTTCTGATCGTTTCTGTCAGTTGTGAGGCCCTTCTATTTTTGAAATAGTAACAGTGTCAAGTATTGGTAATCTTCCACTGCCAATATAGGCCAAACTTGGTTTCCTCGTTCACATGAGTGCTTGCTGATGCTAAATTAGATGATTTCTTTTTGCTTCAAAAGTGATTGCCACGGTTGTTTCATGTATACTATACTGCATACAGTTACATGATTCTATTTCTATTCCTTTCAACAGAAACCAGGGGTGGGCATTTTTCTGTGTGCATAGAATCATGATGTTGGTATTTGGTAATGAGTGTGGGAATATTGTTGCAGCTGTGCATGGTGATTGGTTGCTGCAACTTTTACATTGCAATTTCAAGTGCAGGATGTCGTGAAGTTATACTGCTCAGTGAATCTGAAATCAAACCATAGGAATTGGTATATACTAGAGCACGAATCAATTTGAAAGCTAAATAAAACAAAGTGATTGTTGGAGTCTAGAGAAGCTGAAATTATGAAGTTGCTGGAAATTAAGAGAAACAATGTTGGTGTAGTGCCAAAAGTATCAGGAAGTCACATCCAAGTTCACTTTTATATTAACCCTTCATTCAAGTTGTATGATCCACTTGATCATAACGAAGGGTCTTCTTAATGGTATAACAAAACCATAGCTGCTCAGCTATTTCCTTGAAAATTTGATCGGTCCAATTGCTTTAACTCTTGGTAAGGAACTTGTTATTTAGTTAAAATCCCAAGCATTTGTGTGTCCAGAGTTAAAAACTGAACAACTTGCAGAAAATAATTGAAACCGTCAAAGGGGAACAATCTTGTCAATGAAAGTACAGTTAAATCATTAATCTGCACGAAAGATTTGTTGGAGTTTCTCACCTAGTCCTAGCTTGGTGTAGCAAGATATGGAGAAAAAGAAAATCTAAGGTTTCTAGAGACGAGGAAGTATAGAATTTATAGAGGAAGATATCTTATTCTTACAAATAGGAAAAATATTAAATCTATCCCTTTTAAAAGCTGGTCGTTCTCAATTAAAATTCAATTATTTTCTAACAACGGGCCAATGTGCGGGAAAATTTATGCACTTGTTTGAGTTACCTTTTTTCCCCCTTTGCTAGCTTTCATGGGTTCCTACAACCAACATGGCTGAGGATGTGGTGTTCAGCTAAAAGAGTACTTAGTTTTAGTTACAGAAAGAATATAGTTACCTATCTGACCACAATTTTCTTTTGATGGGCACGAAAGAGATCTTATTCTTACATATGGGAAGAATATAATTTTTGTTGGGGTAGGCATGTTAGGAACTTTGCCCTTGTCAATACTAGATACAAGTGCCCATCTACAATTCATTGTAATTGAGGCAAAATGTTGGTGCTGAGGAAAACTAGTTCATAACCAAGGCATTGGCATAAAAATTTTTAGTCTATTAAAATGTGGAAAATGCTAATAATTGCCCAAGCGATAGTTATTATCCTTGATGGGCCTGACAAAAGTGCTTGGAGATATATATAGAAGTGTGTAGGTCTGTGTGAAAACTGCTGCAGGAGTCACGGCTTCCCCAATTTTGGCATTTTCATCACCTTAACAACAGCTCAATGGGCTGTCATTAGCATGAACCTATAAAAATTATGGATCAATTGTTCAGAATAAAGACTGGGAATTATACGCATACGTAAGGTTCAGAATGTCGAAATGAGGGTTGATCAATTTTCCATTCGACCCTCCGTGGCCTACGCTTCAAGTTGGAGAACTGTTTATGCTATTGTTGACCGAACTTTGGGTCAGCTAACGTCAATCATGATATAAGTGAGGTTTTTGAGGATCTGTATGTTTCTAAATCGTTCCAGAATACATGGTAAAACTAGAAATATTAGCTCATTGAGAGTTCATTCTGCCTCTTAAGTTTAATATTATCTATCTGTGGTTGAAATGTTAATTTCCTACAATGCTCATCACATATTATAATGTATTTTCATAGGGGACAGCTCTCCAGGTAATTGTGCATTCATCTGTTCTTGATAGAAAATGGTTTATTGATTTACTTCCATACCACTGCCATTTGTATATTTTGAGGTAATTTTGTCTGCATGAGTCACTTGACCTTGAAGCGAAATGGTTTGACTTGGATTTTCTGCTTTTATTATTATTATTATTCCAAGATGTTCGGCAAGGGAGGTGTCTGCTATGATTATTTCTCTTTCTCATGTTTATGTGCCATGCCAACTAGATATATTGTTTTAAGTTCTATATGGAAATTTAGTTCTTGGTTATGATAACTTTTAAACTATCATTTTAAGTTCATTATCATGAAAATTTGCATTAATAATTGTTTAAGTTATTTTCTGTGTTGTCTAAGGGAATTTTGGTACTTAGCACACATTTGATATAAAAAATAGATGCGAGGTAGAGAAGCCTTAATTTTTCTTCTTCTCATCTGTCTTGTCGCAGCCTCCTTATTCTCCTCTTCTCATTCTCTTTGTTTCTACATTCTAACTATAATTTACTGCTCTCTCTCTCTCTCTCTCTCTCTCTCTCTCTACATTCTAGCTAATCTTTTTCTTAGTTACTATGTTGTTTTGTGCATCAGCATTTGAGTGTGTGAATAATATTCAGACTGAATGACGTCTGATTTTCCTTCCCGTAGATCTTCGGGAAGATAAACAGTTCTTTATAGACCGCCCTGGTGTGGTGCCCATTACAACAGCTCAGGTACATGTACGGCTTCCTATGTTAGTGAAATGGTTCCTGGGCGTTCCATCATAGGGGTGGGAATTTTTAACACAATATGTTAACACGACTCAAACCCTACACTAAGTTAGACGGTTAAGGTTGGGTATTTCTTGATACAAGGTAAAAATTGACACGATCCGATAGCATGTTTAATAAATAGGTCGGGTTAAACATGTCGTTTTCGGGTTATGTGGGTTCAACACTAACCTGACCTGTTTATTAAACATGTTATCGGGTTGTGTCCATCTGTTTTGCATCCATGGTTCCTGTCCTTGTGTGCTAGCCCCTCTGAGAGAAGACCTGACTTCCTACTTTCTTTTAAAGGGAGAGGAGCTGAGAAAGCTGATTGGAGCTGCTGCTTACATTGAATGTAGTTCAAAAACTCAACAGGTTATATATCTTGTTCAACTGTATAATATTCATTTAAATTCCTGCAATGACCTCTGTACTGACAGTGAAATTTTCGTTTGAAATTACAGAATGTGAAGGCTGTATTTGATGCGGCCATTAAGGTGGTTCTGCAACCATCAAAGCAGAAGAAGAAAAAGAAGAAAAAGGGACAAAAGTACTGTTCTATCTTGTAAGAATTCTTGTGGGAAGAAAAGATGACCAACTAGCTAACTATCCATTAATTTCTTGATCTTTCTCATTAGCTGTGGTTTATTGTTACACTGACCGTATTAGGAAGTTCTCTTACAGCTTCTAGTGGTTGGGTGCGACTCTCTGTAGTGCGCTGATTTGCATAGTAATGATTCAGATTTTGTGTTCAGGGACATGTACTACTACTTTTATTTCGTGATGTCCAGATTTGCATAATGTATTAACAGATTGTGGAAGAACATTTTATGATAAACCAAACTGTTTCTTCTTGATTCAGATTTTGTGTTCAGGGACGTGTCATGTCCAGTTTTGCATAATGTATTAACAGATTGTGGAAGAATGTTTTAGGATAAACCAAACTGTTTCCTCTTGTGGACACAGCTGAGTTCATTCTCTTTATTGCTGATATAGAATACTTCAAAGGGTGTGAGTGTATTTGTTATTACCATTTGATTTATTTTAGGTTTTATTCATCGAACCATGCTATCTTTCGTCTGTAAACCCTTGGTTTTTTTTTATAAGCAGCTGTGATCTGTAATCTTATGCCTGCTGCATGTGTGCATTAGCTATACTTTTGTGTGATGCAGAATGGTTCTCTAGCCAACTCCCTTGCTTTCTGAATTTCTTTGCACTAGCTCTGGAGGAATGAGTTTATGATAGCAACATTTTTAAAGTTGTACGTACTGCACAAGACTGCCTCCAATAGTAGGGTCTAAGAGAGAGATATTGGTGGGTAGCTTTATCCTACTTCCTTGTGAAGAGGTTGATACAAACTCTTTGGTAGATTTCATTCTGGAAAATCGGTTTGCGAGGGGTGGGTGTCCATAAGATATATATACACTTGGAGTATTTTTTATTTTTGTCGATGTGAGACAGAATGGTAACATATTACTATGTCCCGCACCTCACGTCCCAACAACTTGTTGGGTGTGTATCTTATATTATGTGAGACTCATATAATTAGGATATTATTTACATGTATTTAGGTTGGGCCGAAATCATGGATCCATAAAAAGTCCAATATGCGTAGATTTAATAATTATATGGGGCTTGGGGGTTTTTAAGGTTTGTTTATAAATGGGAATTTTATAATTCTAGTAGGTTGGTGGAGAGTGAATCAAAACGTAAGAGATGTTAGGAGAGGTGAAAAGATATCAGGGGCACCAGAGTGATTTTTGAGCGGGAAGGTGGGATTTGTTGAAAACCTCAGGTTGTGGGTGCCAGGGTTTTTGGGTGTTTTTGGTTTTATGATTGTACATTTTATGGATTATAGTGGATTATCTCTCTTATCCATAGACGTAGGTAGGTTGTGCCGAATCATATAGATCGTATTGTGATTTTTTCTTTAGTGTGTACATTGATGTATTTCCGTTTGCATTCGGATTGGTGTTTAAATCCAACAAGTGGTATCAAAGCCAATAGTTAACGGTTCAAAGCTGTGGTGGGAAACTGGAGCACTGATATATTTTTTATTTCAGATCGTACAAATCAAATAATATTTATTTTGCACAGGAAACAAAGAAAAAAAAAGCTGCGGTAGCTTCTTAGTATGGCGTGTAAGGCAAAACAATGCACTGGACAATCAAAATTGTTTGATATAATGGGCCAAAGGCAATAAAAGTTATGGGTTGTATTTGGTAATCACGACAAGAAGAGGATTAGGAATTCAATTAGGGTTGCGATCCAGTGTGCTCATGTAGGATCTGACGGTTCATAATATTTTTTTATTTAGATCGGTGTTTGTAATAGAAAATTCAAGATGAGGGAGGGCGTATCTTAAGGTTTTCGCGTGTTGCGGATTTATTAGTACGGTCAGAATTTTTAAATTCTAAATGGTTAAACGAGATTGGACAAATAGTGATCGAATTTGATCGCAGGTGATCAAGGGCAATTAGAAGCAATTCGGTTCAATCAATAGCGAAAGACTAATCATCAATAGATGAAACTGGAATTTTAGTTGCAGGTAGAGCTGAATCATATGGAGATTTTCTAATTCAAGAGATGATTGGAAATCAATTCACTTCGGCGAATAAATAGAATGACGACGGACACATCAGCGAATAAGTGCCGGGCATCTCGATGTAGAGATGCGGGCCATACTAGTTTGAGTATGGCAGATCAACGGCGACGACATAATCCACATTAACACCAGTTAACTTGAAGGTGGTTTGCAGAATTTAAGCAAAGGTAGAGATATTGGATATATGTCTTCTATTTATATATTTAGAATTTTATTTACATGTATTTGAACTGGATCGGAGTCATGGATTCACAAAAAATCCATTATACATAGAGTTTAATAATATTATATGAGGGCTAGAGTTTTTTAGGGTTTGCCTATAAATAGGAACTTTATAATTCTAGTAAGTTGGTGGAGAGTCAATCACAAGGGTAGAGATGTAGAGAAAGACAAAAAAATACCGAAAGCACCAGAGTGATCCTTACACAGGAAAATGAGGTGTCTGGTTTTTGGATTTTTTGGTATCATAATTGTACACTTTACGGATCATAGTGAATTATCTCTCTTATATGTGAACGTAGACAGATTGTGCTAAACTATTTAAAACGTTGCGTGATTTTCTCTTTGGTGTAAGCATCGATGTGCTTATGTTTGCATTCGGAATTAGTGTTTAAATCCCAACACAACTTACTCAATTGATACTAATCCAATAGTAGCCCTTCGACTTTTGGTGGCTGCACTCACCAGTTAGATTTTAACAATTTAGTATTATGCCCATTCACATCACACCACAAAGAAGAAACCCATATGATCCTGTACTCAAATAAACCGCGTCTTATTTTGTACTTGGCATGTTGGTTGCTTTGATACCAAATGATACAAAATCTTTAGTTAGAATTCACCTTGGAAAACCAAAAAGGCTTATATATACTTGCACAAGCTTTTATTTTAATTGATGTGGGACAAGATCGTAACAAAGGTCAACTAATGTGATTGGAATTGCACCACGGCATCGGGGACAGATAGCATTTGCCATAATGTCAGATCAAAACTGTTTTAGTTTTTGCTTTCCAATCAACTAAGCTTATCTATGGCAGTCGGAACTCTTTGCTCTTTACAATTTGTTTTTCACAGTTATCTGGGAAAGGAATAAAGTAGGAAATTTAGAATTTAAAGTTGGGAAAAGCAAAGGTTATTATCATCCTGTATTTGGTGCACCGAATGTTACAGCTATTTCCTTTTGATCTTGCTATCAAGGGAATCCATAGCTCAAGATATGTGATGCCTTTTGTCTATTGACTAAAAAGTTGGCCCAGATTCTCTTCCAACAGATAGTTTGAGCTAAGCACGAATATCATTCCCTCTAGAAAAGCGAATTGTATCAATTGGCCTGTTTATACTGGTAATCCCTAGTCTTCCTGATTGGGCCAAGAATCTTTCACCTCAGCCATCCCTTAAAAGTAATGCTCATCTTATCATTGATATTCTTTTTCCCCCTAATCATTAAATTAGTGGATATTTGTTGACATTATGTCCTATATGGCGTGATACTCTTTTTGAAGGTCAAATTAAAGGGAATGAACGATGATGATGATGATCTCTCTCTCTCTCTCTCTCTCTCTGAGCTGGTTAATGCTCATTGCATGCTTGATCATTTATCTTCTTTTCTATGCAGCTTCTGTTGGCTTCAAATTTCTGAACCCCTTGATTCTTTGCTTGCCAATTGCTACCTTTTCTTCTGGAATCTATTCTGCTTTCACCGGTCTTTTTCAAATCAGTGGACCTTCGCCCTTTTCTCCTCCCAAGTCTCTCACCCCACCACCGCGATTTCTCCTTTTAAATACGCACCCCCTTCTCTTTCAATTGCATTGATAGGTTGTTTCTCTTCCTTTGCTTTCTAATTCTCCCAATTGTATTCTACAATTGTCACAAATTGCTCCAATGGCTTCAAAGAGAATCTTGAAGGAGCTCAAGGACTTGCAGAGAGACCCACCGACTTCTTGCAGTGCAGGTAGAAACTCGGCAGGAAGATTGAACTGGGATCCATTAAAACTGCTGGTTCTTTCTTTCTTTCTTTCTTTCATTATTTATTAATTTAATGTATACAACCATACGCTGCTTGACAATGGCTCGTCCTTAGGTCCTGTGGCAGAGGATATGTTCCACTGGCAAGCGACCATCCTCGGTCCGAGCGATAGCCCTTATGCCAATGGTGTATTCCTTGTGACCATTCATTTCCCACCTGATTATCCATTCAAACCTCCGAAGGTATGGAACTTTGTTATTGGTTCTGACTTGCTTTGCTACCTTCATTAGCATATGTTGACCCATTTTCTTTCTACTTCACTGTCAAAAACTGCTTGCAGGTTGCCTTCAGGACCAAAGTTTTTCACCCGAATGTAAACAGTAATGGGAACATTTGCTTGGACATACTCAAGGAACAGTGGAGTCCGGCTCTTACCATATCCAAGGTGATGATGATCTCGGACAAAGCCTCTAGACGCCCATTAAAAATGAAAGTAGTTATTTTTTTTTCTTTTCTACATTCAATGCTTCAGAATAAATGTTTTTAAAAGATCTCACACACCAAAAAAAAAAAAATTTGAATTTTATGGACTTTTGCATAGAGAACATGAATTTGTTTTATGCCCGTAGTGCCTGAAAACACCATCACCTGTCGCTCTGAGCTCTGTTCTATGTTTATTTTTTGTTTCCTTCGTTGACCATGAAAATTCACAAAAGTTGCTGCTTTCAAATTGTTGATTCTTGCAGGTTTTACTCTCCATATGTTCACTTCTTACTGACCCAAACCCAGATGATCCTCTTGTTCCTGAGATTGCTCACATGTGCAAAACTGATAGAGCCAAATACGAAGCTACGGCTAGAAGCTGGACTCATAAATACGCCATGGGCTGAAAAACCCACTTCTCCCCACCCCACCCCACCCCCATGCTTGCTGCTATTCAATTCTCCATCTTAACTGTTGTTTTAATCTCTTCTTGTCCTCTGTTTTCTTGTCGAGCTATCTAGATATGGACTAAGTTTGGCTAAACTAAACTAAACTGTTTGTAAACCACCAAGTTCCCTCATAAGGCTGTGTAACTTGTATAATTTGAGCATCTATTTGCATGGAATAAAAATACTGGCCATTCAATACTTGGTTTTATCTGCCAATGAATTGTTTCTTCCTGCTCTGATGAGTGCTTGGAGTCTCTTGGGTTGGACCCATTTAAATGCCAGAGAAAAGAGGTTTTGTAGTTAGAAAGTGTTTGGGCTTGTGGCTCAAACCTTTTTCAAACAGAACGTAACCACAAAGCCCAACGGCCAAAACATACCTACCAGAGGCTCTCAGACCGGCGTGTGGGAAAAAGAAAACACTATTAACCCATCAACTTGCACCAACTTGAACTAAACCCTACCAACCCGTTTATAGATTGAGAAGGCGAGTGGGGTGGGTTGGATTGAGTTGGGTGGGTTATATCCCAAAAAATTGACAAATTAATTGGTGCCCTGTTTCAACATTGTTGTCCTGCTTTTAAATTGACACAATTTGTCTATTTATATATACACGAGTTGATCATGTTAACCAGTCTCTATTAAGTGGTGGTTAATAATTTAATGAAGATTTTAAAAATTAATTTAATATATTTTTAAAGATGGGGTCTATTACTTTTTGAAATATTAATATGTTTTGCACTAATATTATGAATTCTTTACTTATTTGCAAAAAATATTTAATCATTCCAATGATTTTGACTTATGAGAGTAGCAGGTTGAAACTTTTTTAATATGTTAATGAAGATTTAGCTAATTATAATTTTTCATTTTTCTTTTCTGATTTTTTTCCATGTAAAAATACATTAATTAAATCTCATCCACTTCACAAACAAAATCCCAGAAATTAGTGTCTAATCTAGTCTTAAAAACTAAGAAGATTACATTTCTACCCCTTGAAAAATCTACCTTAAAGGAAGGTAATTCTAACACGGTTCTATCCTTTCCTCGTAATTTCCGAGTCGGATTAACTCTGATTCAAGAAAGTGATAGGGGCAAAGGGTTGCATCATTAGAAATCTGAAATCTTTAAAATGATAACTTTTACTATTAAAATTGCCTTTGTCATTTCTTGAATCGGTCTATGAAAATCATGGTAGGTTTAAAATTTAAAATTACTAGTTAAATGTGTTGAAATAATAAACTTGATTTTTAATTTAAAGTTTCTATACATTTTCTAGAAAGCCTTTTAATAGTCTATATTCATGTATTTAGAAAATTCATAGAATTTTAGATTCATGTTTCAAAATATACCTAATGTGTTTGAAGAGTCATGTTTATGTATATAGTATTTTAGAATTAGAAGACTTAAATACTAGGCTTATTCACTCTGGCCTATAAATACCTATGTATTTGAATATAGAATTTACAATTTTATGAATCTTTTAAATACATGAACATAAACAGTTAAAAGACCTAAAAAATGTTTAGTTACTATAAACAATGCTTGAAACCTATAAACGTCTTCAAACTTGAGAGGTTTTATGAATGTCTAATATTTGATCATCAGACTTCAAAAACTTGAGTTGCATCTATCTTCTTGAAATGCCCCCTCTAAGAAAATGATGATATCTCGTATAAATTTGTTTGCTTTGATCATAAAACATTGGATTCTTTGTCAAAGTAATTGTAGACTTGTTATTAACATAAATCTATGCGATTTTCACTAGTGCAAAATGTAAAATTTTCATCAAATTTTTAAACCAAATAGCTGAACAAGTTCATGACGTAGGGGCAATATACTCAGCTTCACAAGTAGATAGTGTCACTATTAGTTGCTTCTTTAAACTCCATGTAAAGGCAGTGTTCCCTAAAAAAAACACAAAACTATGAGTAATTTTCGAATCATCTTGACTTCCGATCCAATCACTGTCACAGTACCCCCATAAGTTTCAAATTATGAAAAAATGATTAAAGTAGCCAAAAATCAAGTGTATCATTAATATAACGAAGGATCCTTTTTGCAGCCTTCAAGTGAGTCATAGAGGGTGCTTTTATAAAGCAGATCAACCTAACTCCAAACTATCTGGCCTCATGCATGTCAACTACCGTAGGCTTTCAACCAAACTTTTATAAAATCTTGCATCTATCTTTTTTTCGTCTTTATGCTTTGATAGTTCAATTCCTCTTTTCATGGGAGTGTTTACGGGCTTACAGTCAGTTATCTTGAATTTCTTAGATACTTGTCTTGCATATCCTTCATAAAAAATAAATATACCATATCCTCTATTTGCTTTACTTCAATGCCAATATAGTATGTCATAACTCCAATATTAGTCATTTTAAGTTCTTGAATTATTTTCTTCTTGAATTCTTCAAACATTGTTGCATTATTTATTGTAAAAATAAGATTATCCGTGCATAGTCAAACAATCAATAAATCTCTATTTTCATTCACCATTGTGTAAAGAGCATGTTCATGTGAGCATTTAGTGAAATCATTTACAATGAAATACTTATTAATCCTAGTAATTTCATGTTCTAAGAACTTGTTTAAATCCTTACGAAATCTCATATAATTTTATATTAGTGCCCTTTTATCTCATATTCTATAGATTGTTAAATATACACTACTTCATTAAGAAACCCAATTTAAAATGAAGAATTAACACTCATCTGATAAATTTTTTAATTATTATAGGTTGCAAGAAAAATCAACCACCTTATAGTTTCTAAATGGGCAACAAGGGCAAATACATCATCATAGTCAATTCCAACATGTTAACTATGTCCTATAGCAATGAATTTTGCTTTATATCTTTCAATTTCTCCTTTTGAGTTCTTTTTTGTGTGCACTCGTTTTACGCCAGTGAATTTTTGTCCATCTGAAAGAGTAGCAAGTACGCAAGTATCATTCTTTTCAATGGTTTTAATTTCCTTATTCATAGCACTTCGCCACTTCTCATATTGTATAGTTTCTTCCAATTGTAAAGGTTCACTTCTCTTAAAAGAAAAATAAAAAAAAATCAATTCGTTCAAATACCTCATAAAGTTCACTCAAGCCCTACATCTGTCGCCTTTTTTCACTAGTGCTTCCTTCAAATAATAATGGTTCATGAAGAGAACATGATGCTTTTGATGAAGGTGTTTAAAGTTTTTCTAATTCTTCAAAAAATAACTACTCTTCTTCAAAGTGGGAAATAACTCATAATTTTCTCATTCTTGAGTATTCTAGACAGATATGCTTTTTTCATCAAACTTAACATCTCTACTGATGATGATCTTTTCGGTGATAGGATTGTAAAACTTATAACATTTGAAGTTTGAATCATGACCAATGAAGATATAATTCACGCTCTTAGAATCCATGTTGGACCTTTCTTGATTTGGAATATGGACATAAGCAATGCTTCTGAATATACAACGATGAGAGACATTTAACTTTACTCCACTCTACAATTCTTGTGATGAAGCTTGAAAAGTTTTTATGGATAAATCTACTGAGTGTTTTTTTGTTGGGTTATGGTTTGTTATTTATATCTTTGATTTATATTCGAAGGGTATTTGAATTATCTAAAAAAGTTTGAAATTTGAGGATTTGTAGTAAGTAGAGCTTATTTTGTTCATCAGAAGAAATTTATTTTAATTCATCTGGAGGAGTCTATGTTATTCATCAAGAGGAGTTTAATGTTCAGGTGGAGTTTGTTCTTCTATGAAATTTGTTATTAGATGAATTTTGTGTTAATTATTCAGTTGCATGTGTTGATAGAGGATATGATGACAGTTTCTATGACAAGAAATGACGTGTCATCTTAGTCAAGTTTCAATACAGTTTAAACATGTTTAATTCAATAATTTGAGTAGCTGCTCCACTCGATTTGCATTTGATTTGGATGTGACCCATGCATCCGTTCATGTTTTGTACAATTTTGAAATTTGGCACCTCGATGTGCATTTGGCGTCTTGGGATACATTTAGAGGTAGCATCAATCTATCAATATGTTCAATTTGGAACTTCGGTCACCTTAAGTAAACTTTGGTCACCTTAAGTCAATTCGATGGATTGCATTTGGATATAGGGTTTATCTGTTGATTTGTTTGATTTAAGAATTTGAGCATCTTCAGTGCATTTAGTGATGACATTGATATGTTGATTTGTTTATGATATGAATTCTTGTCAAGGTGGAGATTGTTGGGAACTTTGGCTTAAATCCTATTTGAGTTATTTGAGTTTGGTAGACTTCTAGTCTATCGTGTTACTGAATTTTAGCCACAATAATTTACAATTTTGAAGAGCTTTGAAGATTGTGCGTGCAAAATATTTGAGAGAGAATTTAATTATAAGAGTCGAGTAACATGTAATATATTCTCCATATATTGAATTTCGCTACCCATGAACGTAGCTAAGTTGTCAAATCATATAAAATATGGCTTCTTGTGTTTGTTTGAATGTATCGTGAACCTACTTGCACAACACACAACTCGTGGTATGCAAAAGTACACTGCGTGAACTTTTTTTCCAAGTATATATCACATATATCAAGATCATGACATGTGGCAAAATTATTAGGTACTCTCAGGTTTTGTGTGGCATTGTTTACTTAGCACTTTTCGATAAGTAAAAATGTATGATGCATACTAAGTGAATTACTTTTATTTTTTATTTACCTAACAAATGTAAATCAATATTATTTCACGCAAAATATTTTTTATTATATAATTAAATGAGAACATCATATATGCATGTACATAATATACTTTTAAAATACCGAATAATTACCGGACATGGTGTTATGTGCGCGGCATAGCCTTGTTTGGTCCATATATATATATATATATATATACTTATTTTTGTTTTTTGTTTTTTTGACATTTCTTTTATTTTATGATTATTTTTTTAACTTGCCCAAATTGTCTTGTTAAGAGAAATTAAAAAAGTAAAATTTTTCAAAATGCAATTAATATCTTTTTGTTAAGATTTTTATAAAAAAAATTATTCAATAGGAAAAGAATATTATATCAACATGTTGAAGTAGTATACCTATTTAAGACATAATTGCTATGTAACCCCACTCTCCAAAATTATAAATATATAAAATTTATGTCTTAATAACTATATAAAAAGCCAGAAGAGACTAGATTTCTCCTCTTATGGTTCTTAACAAAATTAAAAATTTACCTTTAATTAATAAATTTTTTTTATAACTTTGCATTTTTGTTTCAATTCCGATAATGTTTTTAGCAATTTTATTTTATTAACTCATGTATAATTATTTCAATTTATATGTTGTTATTACATATGTTTAATAGACATATGTTACCGATACAATAAATATAAAAGATTAATTATAATAATCATTATATCACATGTAATTTTGGTGATGAAAATATTATTAACAATTAATTGTGTATAATGACTGTAAATATTTTTAATTTTAACTTTTGTAATATGATACTTTATATCATAATATTTATTGTCAAAATCTTAACTATATAAAAAATCAGAAGAAGCCATGGTTTCTCCTCCTATGATTCTTGAGATAAAATTACAAATTTATTCTTAATTAATAGAAAAATTAATAATTTTATCATGTTGCTTTAATCCCAATAATATCTTTAACAAATTTTATTTATTAACTCATGTATAATTATTTTAATTCATATGTTGTTATTACATATATTTAAGAGACATATATTACCGATATAATATATATATAATAGATTAATTGTAATGATTATTAAAGAACATGTAATTCTGGTGATAAAAGTATTCATGATGAAAAATTATAAATATTTTTAATTTTAACTTTTATAGTGTTTGGCACTAAGTATTAAATACTTTTATCACCAGAATTACATGTTCTTTAATAATCATTACAATTATAAAAGTATTCATGATGAAAAATACTTAGTGTTTGGCACATGAATACTTAGTGTTTGCCAAACACTAAGTATTAAATAAATACACCTCCTCGACACACAAAAGTTATATTCTCTCGTTTTTTTATGGCTGATATCAATCCGTTCCGTGGCGGCTAATACTAATAGTAATATATTTTTGTTAGGGTGTTGACAAAGAGAGTTTAATGAATTTTAAATAATAGTTTAATAAAAATAATTTTTTTAATATAAAATATATTATTTTTATAAATATTAATATATTATATATATATATATTTATATATTATTTTTTTTTTATTAGCATTTTCGTTTTCGTCATTGCTTTCATGATATTTAATTAACATTTTTCATCTTTCATCGTAACCGTCCAATTTTTTAACCGGCAATCTGTTGCCTGTTTCTGCATGTCACCATTTGGTTGGTTTCGTGTTGGGCTTAGCAACAACTGTTGATGAAACCTGACAAATCGATCTCTCACACGTGGTCGTATGACTCTGTCGGTGGATCTGCTGACGTGGATGCACTGCACCAGAAAAGACATCTAACCAAACAAAGTGGCCCACGGTATTTCTGTCCATAAAATTTGCAATCAAAGTTGTCAATAATTGTTGGGTTGATTTCTGCCATTTTCCGTTTTTATTATTATTATTATTATTTTAATTAAAATATTTTATTTTTTAAATTATTCTCAACCAAATAATCGAGAAAAGGTCAAAAAAAAAAAAAAAAAAAAAACTTATAAAAAGATATAAAAAAATCTACTAAATACGTAAATAAATAAAATAAAATTTAAATTATTAACTTAGTTTAATTTATTTTTATTTTTTAAAATTTTTTATATTTTAATTAACAAATTTTATTTTTTTTATTCGTCACAATAATAAGAGTTTAAAAAGTATAATAATTTGACTAAATAATAATAAAAAATTATTAAAACAAAAAATAAGTAAATCATCATTGTTGACCAATACACTTTTATATATATATATATGAGAATTGAGAATAAAAAAATTAAATATCACTATATTTTTAAAAGTAAAATTTATTATTTTCACATATACTAATATATTTTATACACACATTTATATATTTTTAAGGCAATTATCAAGGATCAACCATCCAAAAAAATTAGCATTTTCCATATAAAAATAATCATTTTTCACGAAAAGCATGAAAACAAGCGATTCATCTTTAAATCACGGGTGGGTCTCCTTCTAAATATTTTTGTTTAACTTTATCTACTTTAGCCCAATAGGCTTATATGATAGGTGGTGTTTTAAGTCGTATCAAAATTAATTGCCTATACATATTAATTACTATTTTAAATTATGTCATCTTGCATATGAAAAAAACAAGACTGAGCTTGTGTTTAATTTGCAATATTTTCTTTTAATGAATTTCTTTTAACTATAATTTAAACCAGCATAATTTCTATATCTATTAATTATACAGAATTAGAAAAATAAAAGAATGATTACAAAATTAGATAAAACAAAATAGCTATGTTAGCCTAGACATGTATTAATTTAAAAAAAAATCATTATGAGAAATTAAGAAATAAAAAATATATAAAATAAAAAAAATATTATGTGTTCAACTTAAAATTCTAAAGCTAAAATATACCTTATATAAACAAATCTTACAATGATAGCCAGAGCCGGGTCATAATTCCCAAAATAATAAAGTGGGTCAAATTTATAAAAATAGGTTCTCTACTATGTAATTATATATTATGCAATACCTAATTTAACGGTTATGAATTACACAAATATATATTGTATAACACGTTGTGTATTGTTTGACTGCTGTATTAATGTATTATACAAAAATTATATGATAAAACACTTTCATTTCAAACTTATAAGTTTTTTTTGATCATGTAAGTTCTAAACAGGTAATAAAAATTAAGTAGAGTTGAATTTAAGACATTACTCACAAAATCATTTAGGAGGAAAAAAAAATAAGGCCGTTAAATTTAAAGCCCTATAAATCTCTGAGGTAGAGTGTTCGTAACAGGATTTCTTGAGTTGTCAAAAAAAATTATATGAGAAAGTAATTGATGAAAAAAGTGAAGTGCAAAAAAAAAAAAAAAAAAAATTATTTTTCGTTATTTGCTTAGTTTGCAAAAAAAAAAAGATAAATAATTCAGTGTAAAAATTTTTGACAATTCATAATCTTTTTTTTTAATGGGAAATTGGTAAAGAATTTAATTTATAAATCATTTACTATTTTTCATTCAGTATAATATTTCTTAACGAGTAAAATTCATTCTCCTACAAATTTTAACATGCAAAGTTCCCTATTGATACGCATATGATTTTTGGAAATAAAAATACCCCATGTACAAATAAATTTATCTATTTTATTGTAAATACGCATAAAAATTATAGATAAATGTATCTGATTTTTTGCAAGCACATGAATAAAGAAATAAATAAATTTATCTGTCTTATTGAAACACGTGTAAAATGTTATGACTGAATATAAAAATTTATTTGTCTTGTTATAAGCACGTATAAAGAATACAGATAAATCTATATATTTTTTTATTGAAAACACGTGTAAAGAATACAAATAAATTAATCTGTCTTATTGAAAGTACGTATAAAGAATACAGATAAATTTATCTGTTTACATTATCTGTGTTAATATACAAATAAATAAATATTAAATAGATAAATTTATCTGTTTATTATGCAAAATAAATAAATTTATCTATTTACTGAATATATTTAAGAAAAATCATAAAGTTAAACCTTGCGCATTAAAATTTTTGTTTGTTCATAGATCTTATGCGTTAAAACTTAATTTTTTAGACTTTTAGCTAAAATTTTCTATTTTTTATGAAATTTGTTTTATGAAAAAATCTTTTCTACAAAAAAAAAAACAATTATATTTATCTTTTTCTTTTACTTTGCTATTAAACTAACGAAACCTTAATTCCACCATCAAATAAAGTTAGCTGAGTCATTAGAATATAATTGTAATGAAAACAACTATCGTGGTCGTGGTAGTGCTCGTCGTCTAATCCTTTTCCCATAAAAAAAAAAAAGAAAAGAAGTTGCGTAGCCGACTTTCGAAGGGCCCACGGAAAAACACCTCATGTCCCACGACCCCAAATATTGACCGGTGGAATTAGAAATACTTCTGTCATAATATAGTCTATTACTTGAAGTTTATTTAATTTTCCCCTTAATTTATAGATATTGTTACAAATGATGACTAGTACAATGTAATACAACAAATAAGAATAATCTTATCTTCCCGTAAAATAAAAAATATAGACGAACCTAAGGAGATGTCATCCTCCCTAAGTTTTGAAATATAATCATAATTATAATAGTATTAGTTTACAATATTATAAGAGTATATGAGTTTGTCCTTAATTTTTTTTTAAAGAAAATAATATTTGCTTTCTTAAGAAGTTATAAAAACCATGTACCCCAAAACTAAAATCATATATCAATGGCTAACAAAAAACACATTTGGCATTTGTTAGTTGATGATTCTATTCACATTGGAAATTTTATTTTATTTTGATTAAATTCACTATCTTCGCTTAAGATACGAGTCAAGTCATGTGTGATTTATCCCCTCACATTTTGTAATTACCATATAACCCTCTAATATTTGTGAACTAAAAAACATTGTTAGTATCTATCAATGGAGTTATTAAAATTACAAAATTACCCCTATATATAAGAGTGCGTTAAGAGAAGAAAAAATTAGGGCTTTGAAGTTCTGAAGGTCTAGGTGTTTAGAGTCGGGGTTGGGATCAATATTCGGAGGTCTAGGGGTTGAGAATTCGAGGGTTGGGAGTTCAGAGTTTAAGGTTTGGAATTGGAGTCGAGAATTAGAGTTTAGGATATGGGGTTGTGTCTGAGGTCCAAGGTCCAGGGTAGGGGTTAGAGGTTGGGAGTTAGAGATTGAGGGTTAGGGGTCTGGGGTTCAAGGGTCAAAATGGTCAGGAGGTCTAAGGGTTGGAATGTTAAGGGCCCGAGGTCCGAGGTTTAAGGTTTAGGGTCTAGAGGTCGGGAGTCGAAGTGTCGTGGGTCGGGGAGGTTGGGGGTCAAGGGTCGAGGTTTGAGGTTAAGGGGGCCAAGAGTCAGGGATCTAGGTCCAGGGTCAAGGTGTTAGGGATTCGAGGGTTAAGGCTTAGGGTCTATGGTTTGAGGCCAACTGTCGGTGTCTGGGGATTAGGGTACGGGGTTAAGGGCATAAGAACGATTTCAAGAGTCGGGAATTAAGGGTCTAGAGTTGGGGGTCAAGGATGAATTCAAGAGTTAAGAGTATGGGGTCTAGAGTTAGGGGTTTGGGAGGCCACAATTACGGGAATCGTAGGTATAAGGTCAGGTGTTCAGTAGTCGAGGGTCGATGGACTAAGAATCTAAGGGTTGGGGGTCCATGGTTTAAGGGGTCGAGGTTCTAGGATCTAAACTCTAGAGAAATTGGTGGTGGAAGTGGTGGTGGTGAGACTATGGTGAGGCAGTGGGAGTTCATGAAAACTAATTTTTTGTAAAATTTACAAATTTATAAAGGTATTTTGATTTAAACAAAAAAATGAAAACGAATGAAATAGTCATTCGTTATTTCTTTTAATGGAATAACGACTCTCATAAAATGGTGAACGATGATACCATAAAGAATAGACATTCTGTTATTTCTTTCTAAAACAAATAGCAAAATAAGTATTCTGGTGATGATTTCATTTTAAGTTTTTTTTTTGAATCGCAAGTATTTACACACCCATTACACTCATATATGACTTGAACTCTCAATCTCTTATTTATGAGTCAAATACCTGTACTATTAATCCAAATAATATTGTTTAGTGTGACAAATATACTTAAAAGTGCTAAAAAAGACTAAAAATATTCAAAAATGTATTGAATTTTACAAAATGTGCATTGAGACTATAATTGTTGTCATTTTCCACTTTTTATTGATAATCCTTTTTTAACTTGTATAAATTATCATTAATACCTCCCCTCCTCTCTCTTTTTCCGTGGAAGAAAAATAAGAAATAGAAATTATTGTTAAACAAATATTTTTCAAAAACTACTAAAAAACTAAGTTGATAAATAAATTATTTTATTTTGTAAACGATGATTAAAAATAAAAAAGATAAAAGCCAAATTTTCTTCTCTCCATTCTACTTATGCTAGACTGGTGCTATTCGGTCAGTAATCAAGACAATTCATTATATTATCTTAAGAGTTTGTTTGATAACTTGATTTTAAGTAATTTTTTTGACTTTAAATTACTTTAAAAAATATCAATTTTTAGGCCACCTACTTCTAAGGATAGATAAAAAAAGGTTGGGGGGAGTAACTCTATGAAATTTTCTTTTTTTCAAAGTTGCGCAAGGCGGTTGCGAGTTTTTCTCAAATAAAATGAATGTGAAATTTTATGATTGTCATTTAGTCTAAATAAATTAGAATATGATTGTTTAATTAAAATTTGTATAATTTTATATATAAAAGAGTAAAATTAAAATTTTTTATGAAAAAAATAAAAAGTTAACTTTATGCCAACTTAATAGCGGTAGCCAAACAAAAACTAAATTTGTAGATCAATCATGCATAAATTTAGAGTGATTAAATATCGTTAAATTTTTAAATAAATCACATTTTTTTAAGGAATTACGGTGCCAGCCATTCGGTGTTCCCTGATAAGTTTAACAATATCTTATTAGTTTAATTTTTTTATAACAAATAATTTATACATTAATCACAATAAAATAAAATAACAATCAAATCAGGACCCATCTTAAATTCATAATGCGTTCAACAGAACCAGTACAATTCTTTTTAAGACCGAAGAGAAGTTGCTCTCATTCTTAAAATGTGGCCGGATTCGCACCACGGTTTTCCCGTGAATTTCTCCTTCTTCGTACACTGAATTTTTACGCCCATTTTTCCGCGGGAATTCTCTCCCCTGCCGACGGTTTTCTTCATTTCTCCCCCATCTTCTTCCCCTTTTGATTCTGCAAATCTCATTTAAGAATTCTTGGAATTAAAAACCCATTTTCTTAACTAAGCTTTGTCGTCACTTTAACACCCACCTTTCCAATTTTTAATTATTTGTTAGTTGAGGGTTAGGTAACAGACACTGATCTCTTTGGCGGCATTTTCGTTTTTTTGAAAACTCCCATGGGCTGCAATGACAAATGGATTCCACATATTAGGTAGGTTTTTTCTGTCAGGACATATTTAGATTTTTCCCATTCCAAATATATTTGGATTTTTTTTTTCATAAGTTTGGGTCTTAATTCTTGAACATCGACCGAGGGGAGTAGCCATTGTTGCGTTTTGGAGGAAGGGTCTGATATGATCGGATGTTCTGCAGATTCAGGAAGGAAAAGAGTCTGGAGATGCTTTGAAACCGTGAGAGCCGATAAGCAAGAAAGCGGCAATGACGATAGAGGAGGCTAACGCCATTGGGAGGAAGAACGTCGTCGTCGGGATCCGATTCGACGGCCATAGCCGAGAGCTTCTCAACTGGGCTCTCGTCAAAGTTGCAGATCCAGGTGATCATGTAATTGCAGTTCATGTCTGTAGAGATTCTGGTAATCCACCTTTTTTTTCCCCCTTCAATTTTTCATTTTCATTTGCTTTTTTCATTCCGTAGAATTATAATATATGATTATATGAATTGGACTTATCATTTCAGACTCAGCTGCAAAAGAGAAGCCGTTGTTGGATCGTTATTTAGAAGTTTATGAAGGCCTATGCAGTGTAAACAAGGTTTGGTCTTCTTGCATTTTCCTTCCCAAGAAAATAAGAACGAGAAAAGGGGAATCAAATTACTAAAATTCATTCACAAATTTTGATTTCTCACTTCTGAATTTCAGGTAGATCTCACAGGTCAGGTCTTGACGGGAAGCTCAATCCGAAAAGTTCTGGTGAAAGAGGCTAAAAACCGTGCCGCCGTGGCTGTGATTGTGGGAATAAGCAGAGAAAACCCTCTCGGGTAATAGAGCTAGAAGCATAGATTTGGCATTTTGGATTTGAGTTGATTTGGGTTCTTTCTTTCTGGGTAGTCCGAACATAAGTTTTTTTCTCAGGACTTGGGCTTCGGTTGCTAAGTATTGTGCAAAGTGCCTGCCTCCGGCCACCGATGTTCTGGCCATCCACCACGGGAAAGTCGTCTTCAGAAGGTTTTCCGGTAGCCAACAAGCAGGTTCACCACCCCTTTCCTCCTATTCTTTTCCGGGATTCATCTTTCCCCTGGATCCTCAATTGATTCTTCAACAGAGACGAATGTTTTGTGTTGAGTACTTCAATGTTTGTTCTGTGTTGCCAGGTCTAGAAGGAGATCCCAGGCCGAGCTTTTTCCTTATTCGAAATCATGCAACCACCGACAACCGGTCTGAATTCGGCGAATCTGAGACATCGGAGGTTGCAAGAGACAGCCATGAAGTGGTTCTGAGCTTTGAAAATGGAAAATTCAATCATGTCCAAAAACACAAAAAGCTTTCGACGAGTTCATTTTCATTTCTCTCGGAGGATTTTGCAGAGCAGAGGCCTGGATGGCCCCTGCTCCACACAGCTTCTCCACTGCCAGCGAGAAATATGTCGGTGGTGCAGTGGGTAATGAGCTTACCAAACCGATCACCCCAGAACACTCCCCACTCCAAGGCCGATTTTTGTTCAACCAAAACAGAAATTTCTTTGACAAGAGAGAATAGCTATTCTATGGGCAGAAGTGATACAAGTACTTTGAACGGTGAATTGCTAGAGAACTTGGACAAGCTCTTGAGAACAAATTCAACTGGCGGCAAATTGTTCAGCTACGGTGTTATGAAAACTTCCACTTCACAATTCTCCTCAGGTGACACCACCTCGCCTCCAATCGATTAACATGGTTTTTCTTTTTAATTGAATTGGGTAGTTTTCTAAATTTCCATTGCAGATAATCTGATCGGTAAAGGCGGGTGTAATTGTGTATATAAGGGGATTCTTCCTGATGGGAAGCCAGTGGCAGTAAAGGCTTTAAAGTCAAGCAAAGAAGCATGGAAGGATTTCACCCAGGAAGTCAACATCATGACCACATTGAAGCATAGAAACATCACACCTCTGGTTGGGATCTGTGTTGAAGATAATGCTCTAATCTCTGTTTATGATTTCTTTTCTAGAGGAAATCTAGAGGAAAACCTACATGGTATGACTTTTCTGAATTTCATCTTCTTCCATGTAATTGTCAGTAGAAATTATGCTAATACATGAATGATCTGTGAGACAGGCAATGACAAAGAAAAATCTGTATTGTCATGGGAAGTGAGATTCAAATTAGCTGTTGGGATTGCTGAAGCTCTAAACTACCTACACAATGAATGTTCTCCCCCCGTCATTCATAGGGATGTGAAGTCTTCGAATATTCTTCTTTGTGATGATTTTGAACCACGGGTACTTCTAACTAAAGAAGATGGTTGTTTTGACAGTTGAGAATTCATAATATTTCAATCTGCAAAATGGCTTATAGTTATTTTCCTACCACAGCTATCTGACTTTGGGCTAGCAATATGGGGGCCATCAGGCTCATCTTTTCTGACGGACAACGATGTAGTAGGAACTTTTGGGTATCTTGCTCCTGAATATTTTATGTATGGCAAAGTCAGTGACAAGATAGATGTCTACTCTTTTGGTGTGGTTCTTCTCGAATTGTTATCGGGCAAGAAACCAATCAGTTCTGAGCCAGCCAAGGGCCAAGAAAGCTTGGTCATGTGGGTGAGTGCCTTTTATTTAGCATGAAACTTGGTACTTCCTACAAGCTCTATATGTGTATAACTATAAGTAGTTTGTATTTAGGCAAAACCAAAGCTAGAGACTGGAGATCTTAGAAGCATACTGGATCCTAATATTGATGGTATCATTGATGAGGTTCAGATTCAGAGAATGGCTCTTGCAGTGAGGCTCTGCCTCACAAGATCAGCTCGTCTTCGTCCTAAAATGAGCCAGGTAATAGCAAATTCTATATTTGTTCCTTAATTTAACTTTCTTTGACTAGGGAAACTTAAAATCTCCTGTTTCATATCTGGTTTCTCCACATTCCAGATACTGAAAGTCCTACAAGAGGAGGACATTGAGGAATGGGTGAACTTCCAGTTTGTAGATCGAAAAGATACAGAAAACCAAGAAAATACCGACGATGAGGTTTATCCACACTCAAGCGCAGAGTCCCATTTGGGCCTCGCGTTGCTTGATGCCGATGACACCTCCACATCATTCAGCAGTGTCGAGCAAAGCAGCAGAACCTCCTTGGAAAAGTACTTGAAAGGAAGATGGAGCCGATCATCGAGCTTAGATTAGCTTCTCTACACTTTCTTCAAAATGGATGTGTATCTTTTACTGGTTTAGAGGGCAATTTTGCCACCAGATGAACTGAAGAATCTGTACGTTTGTCCCTGTACAGTTATCGATAAGTGTGCACCCAATTAGGAGGTGGTTCATGTTGGGAGAATATCCAACGCCAAAATAAAGTACATGCTCGGAGATCTAGAAAATACATCTTTATTAAACTTTTAACAATTTACAATAATCTGAAATTACAGAGAATGAAATAACATGAATAATAAAATGAAATTTGCAAACCGAGTCCTG
>JAOTRH010000024.1:21291325-21321527 GCA_034768845.1 Heliamphora exappendiculata
CAGTGGAAGAGAGGTGGCGGTGGCAGCAGCAATGGGGGTGTGGCGGCATTGATGGCAATAACGATGGTGGTGTGGTAAGAATAAGTGATATTGGTGGTTGGATGGTGGTAATATTGCTAGAAGAATAGTAGTGGTGTGGCACTTGTATATCTCATTAGGCTATGTTTGGAAAATTTTGGAGGTTCTTTTTTTTTTTTTAAGATTTAATTTATTGGCTTATTTTGATTTTTAAAAAAAATAATAAATTTTGGTCCAAGTAAATGTGAAAAGAGTTGAAAAGTATAATGTCTGGTTATACGATAAAAAAAATTCATTAGAGGCAAAATTAAACCAAACAAAATAAGCAAATAACACACACACACACACACACACACACACGCACAAATCAAATGCTTCGTTACAACGTAACTTTGAGCTCTGGAAACAATTCTAGGTAGGCTTGGAGATGCTCAATCCCCAGACTTTCAAGACTACGACTTCACATAGAAGTGAGGCGATCTGCTCAAATAACCCAAATGACAAAACTTAGAACTTCACAATGACAGCCAAACGCAATAATTGCCGTTAGGTTTGGTTTTCCTTTGCCTCTTGAAATCTATAACCGAGCCTAGTGAATAGTAGCTTCAAGCCTTCAAGTTATCATTTTGTGCACAGTTCACCGAGTTTGAAAACAGCCAGCCCACAGCAAGCAACCAACCAATTTTGAATAATAATCATGTTTAAGAACTACATTGCTAACCGTTCAAGAAGCAAAGAGTTTCAAGTCAAACAATGCCAGGGGCCAGGGCATATGCACAAAAACATCCTTTCTACTCGAAGATTTATCTCTGATGGAGAGGTTGCCTTCATGCCCAACTGTTTGTACCACCATAATATTTAGAGAGAGTCCACAGTACGAATATCATCATCATCACGATAGATGCTTTCAGCCATTTGCCATACTTGAAGGGTATTGTCTTCAGCTACACTTGAAACAACCCATGGTTCATTCTCGTTCCATGAGAAATCAGATATCTTTGCTTTGTGACCGCCATGAGAGAAGAGAAGCTCTGGTGGGCCATCCTCAGCTTCCCCTTCCAACTGCTCGTCTCCAATCCTGAATCCATTCATGCATTACTATTAGATGAGACAAAACTTGCAGCATGTCTCAACTCAACTACCAATACCTAGATGTGCATATCAGAAATTAATAGAACCTTAAATCTATAAGACTTAAGGGAACATAGACACCAGACAAACAGACAAATTTCAATGGTTTCTCAAACCTGATGAATGTGGCGCGTTCTATGGTTTTCACAAAATTTCATTGACAACCAAAATCATGCTGACTTTGAAATATCAGTTGCAGTGTGACGGATATGAAGCTGTCACGGAAAATAGAGCTTGTTCAAGAGATGCCAGATCTGATACCATGATTTCATCAGTACCATTACTACTAGCATTACTACCTCTACTGCTAAATACCACTTGGGGGCTAGCTTAAGTTAGTCCTTGACTTAAATAGCATGAATGATGAATTTGTCAGTTGCATATGCCGTGAGAGGTTGCAGCAACAGCAATGAAGGATATGTTCGCAAGGGTGTTCCAATTTCCAACTGTACAATTCCTATTCATCTTTCTCCTCAACTCAGTCGTGTAACAACAGTCGGGGAATAGTTTAGGAACAAAAAAGTCAACTGTCATACATGCCAGAATGGTAGTCCACTCATGGCATCATTATCTAAGTGGCATCCGCTGTTGTCCATTGCTTCATTCAGCTTCTAACATTTACAAATGAACCAAATGCTCCATTATGTCCACGGTGGCATAGAAAAAAGAATTTGAAATTTAACCACCACCATTTCCAGGTCCGAAAAAGAACTGTAGATTATTAATCTTCTCTTTATCTTCTAACAATAGAATGGAGTACAATGCCATACATAAAATATACCAGATAAATGATCCAAAATAAATTCCTAGCAACAACTTCTAGGCATGAAATACCTGTTAAGGTCCCAAACCATCAGTCTTCTGTCGTCGGCAGATGATGCTAAAACAGTTTCATGATTAGGATCCCATTCCACCTGGAATACTTCCTCCCTGTAAAAACCAAATCCAGTGAACAATGCGATTCATATGCCAAAATAACTCTTTTCCTCACTACTTTTGAAAGCTGGCTAAAAAATACTCTCCTAAAATACTTTAGGAACACAGAAAAAACTTCTGTGAAATGGTTTCCTATAAGCTCTAGAAGATATATTACTTGACAAAACATGGGATAAGACACTAAGGTCCTGTTTGGTAACATTTATAGTTTTCTAATTTTTGTGTACAAGAAACAAAAAATATATTTTTAGTTTACTTTTCTAAAAAAAAATAATTTACAAAAAATACGTTTGGCAAATATTTGTTTTTATAAAATTTTATTTTAAAACATATGAGGGATGACCGGAGGGAATCGCCAATAGGAGGAGAGCTGCCCAAAAAGATTTGTCGGAGGTGAAGATATCTATGGTGGCCAAATGTGGTGATGGCGGCAGCAGCTGGAGGTGGTCTGGCGACAACAACCGAGGGTGCTGGTAGGAGAATTGGAAAAGATGATTGCCAACAACAGGAAGTAAACGGATATAGGCAAAGCTGCCAAAAATGATGGTTGCAGGTGGTGGCGGCGATGGTGGCCAACAACGGAGGCCAAAGGTGGTGGTCGTTGAATAGAAGTATCTGCCCCTCCAAGGGAAGGTGGTGGGTAAAAGTGTCATTTGATTGGGGAGGTGGTGGCTTGTGGGGAGGATTGGTGTGTAAAGGTGGCAATCAATTGGATGGAGATGACGAGTGTGGAACAGAGGTTGGACGTGGAAGTGGCAATAATGGTGAACGACAATGGTGGGTGAAGGTGGTGGCCAATAGGTAGAAGTGGTGGCCGAAGGTGGTGGCGATAGCAACAACTAGTGGAGGTGGCAACCAATGGAAAAAAGTGATGGGTGGAGGTGGCAGCCTGTGGGGGAAGGTGATGGGTGGAGGTGGCCACTTATGGGGGAAGGTGGTTGTTAGAGATGGTGGTCGAAGATAGTGATCAGAAGTGTTTGTTGGTGGTGGTAATAAAAGGTAAGAATGGTCAAAGGTGATAGAGGAAGGAGAGAATGAAAAGTTAGTTCATGAAAACAAAAATAATTATCAAACGTACTTTTGTTTACAATTTATGAAGATTTTAAAAGCAAAAACATAAAATACGAATCATAACTGTTACCAAACAAGGCCTAACTGATAATGACCAAATCATGAAAGCGAGCAAACATGTGTCCACCAATGTTTTTGATGTGGAATGCATTTTTCCTAATTCAGGGGGTTAAAAGTATGTACTATCTTCTGGTGGTAGAGTTTGAGGCAGTAAATTGTAATGTTGAATAGAAATGTGACCCTCGTGAATGTGTAAGCACATGACTTCCACTAAATATGTGGGGAGATGCAGTGTGTGGGTACATAAGATTTAAAATAAAATGAACAAGTATAATTAATGTGTACACCATCCAAGTTTGTTTAAAGTAGTTTAACTAGTTCAATTAACAGTGCTGCAACGTCATCCAAAATTACATTTTAGTATTCATCAACTGATAACAACCATAGCAATACTATTTTTTTTTTTAAATAGCAACAACATTTAATAAATCTCACTCATTAGAGTCATCAGCATAATAAATTCTCATGGTACAGAAATATAAGATCCATCTGAAGCCGAAGCACTTACGTGTGACTACTCAAAACATGCAATGGAGATGTCAGCTTCCGTATATCAAACAAACCAACAGTAGTATCTGAAGATGCTGTAGCCACAACCCATTCATTGTATGGATTAAAAGAAATGTAGTTCACCTGGGACCATAAAAAAAAGGTTATTAGTAACAAACCCATAATTACCCTACACACACACAGTGAATTAAATAAGAGTTGCACAGAGGGCAAGAAGAGGACAATCTTAGTTTAAAGATTTGGAAATGGCAATAAGGGTAACTTAGAAAAAGTAGTTCTGTTTCTTTTATTTTTTGGCTAGTACATTTTTTCTCATAAATAAATGATCAAACCTTCCCGGAATCTATGTGCAAACTCCAATTTTCTCTAGGCAGCTCTTAAGCACCAACTGGTGCAAATAATAGCCAGTGAATGCCTCAGGAAGCACAGAAGGGAAGGAGCATGTATATCAAGTGCATAAACAAAAACATTGCAGTCTTTATATAATTCTATGATCACATTCTAAGCAGATTTACCCATATGGAATGGATGAATACAAAATTGCCACAATATATATTATTCTAATTAGATACAAAGGAAACCATGCCTTTTTCTTAGTGAACTTAAACAAGGTTGTCCTTATGGGATGCGTCGAGAGTCCTTTGTTTAAGCTGACAAGTAGGTTTATTAGTCTTTTGTATAGTTGGGATAGTTTAGGTTGGGATAGTTTGGAATCTAATGCTTTTCTAACCCAATTGTTTGATTTTGTGGAGTTTTTGATACACAAGGAAGTGCATAGGGCCTTTTTGTAGTCGGATTGCAATCCCTTTTTGCCTCTTCTTATAAAATTCTTTCACTTATCATAAAGAAATGGGTTGTCCGTATGAGAGACCTATATAAGTACAAAACATAAGAAGAATAAGCGCGCATAAACCATATACGATAAAATAGAACAACCCAAGTAGATCACACTTTGAAAACTAGCTAAAAGAAGTAGTGGTACGGTGGTACCTAAAGAATAACTGAGCACAGGAAGAAAAAAGGAGACTGTGTAACTGTGATATCTTGGTATCTAACATCGAAAAGTGAGAGGGAATTCCTGGGTTATAAAGGAAAAACCTTAGACTTTTACATTCAACGAGACCTTTTTCCAGGTGGTAGAAACCCTAGCAAAACTCCGCAGTTAAGTGTGCTTGGGCGGAAGCAATGTAAGGATGAGTGATCCCCTGGGAAGAACAAAACCGTGAAGGCTTTTGCCCAAAGCGGACAATATCGTTATTATACGAAGGGTCAGGGTGTTACAGATGGTATCAGAACCAACTCTCTTCACCTCCGAGTGTGGAGAGCTGGCAAGTTACTAGAGCTAGCAGGCTACTTCACGGGGACGTGCAACCTTAAGGGGAGTGGATTGTGATGTCTTGATATCCCACATCGGAAAGGGAGAGGGAGTTCCTGGGTTATAAAGGAAAAACCTTAGACCCTTACATTCAACAGGACCTTTTCCCAGGTGGTAGAGACTCTAGCAAAACTCCGCAGTTAAGCGTGTTTGGGTGGGAGTAATGTAAGGATGGGTGACCTCCTGGGAAGAACAAAATCGTGAGTACTTTTACCCAAAGCGGACAATATCGCTACTATGCGAAGGGTCAGAGTATTACAATAACTTCGCTAAGAAACTGGTGTACATTAATAGCAAAAAGATTTTGACCTTGGCAACTCTGAGGCTAAGTCTTCGGTCTCTACACAAGAGGGATTAGTGGACAACAAAGTACACCAAGATTCTATCGACACAATTGGCCAACTATTTACACCTCATCTGCTGATAAAGTTTGGTTGAACTCAGAATCTTTTACAATAGGTTTCAAGCCATCTGGTCAGGGTTAACGGCATATGCGCCTGATTCAACTCTTTAGTCAACTTCAGCAACTCGATGGGTTACTCTGTAGAAATACTTAGATAAATAAACTTTGCCCCATAGTTTTAAATAGTGATAGTTGTAATGACGCAGTTTCGAGGCATAATAACCATACGGAAAAGCGGTTACAGGGCATAATGGCTGTAACGTAACGGCCGTAGCATAACGGTAGCAAGGTAAATTGATCGTGACGTTTCTATTCTGTCATTCTAATTTGTTCAACACTAAAACATCAAATGCAACTCAAGACTATAGAATCAACCATCTATTCACATAATTTTCAGCTGCTCATTCCCCCTCCAAGAACATCAAATTGGCAATAAATTTCCCAAGTGCCATAATTTTATTATTACACAACATTTAAACATGTCAATTTGCATTGTCCAATTTTTTAACTTGTTAATCCAAATCTTTGCTTTTCACAATAACCTTTGCCGTTGGATGGGGTAAAAAGGGATAGGGTTTTGAGAATAGAAACACATGGTTTTAAGGACTGCTGAAGGAAATATTAATTGGAAAGGTTTTAGTACGAGCAACGGAAATGGGAATATGGCATGGTCATACGCCGTAAATTATGGAACCATATGTGTAGGCTTCTATGGTCCATTTTGTTCAAATGTAAAGTATTTTGAAACATGCAAGCAAATTTCTTTCAAGCATTAGACATTCAATTAAACATGTTTATTATATTTCCAATTTAGCATGAAAAAACATTTTTCCAGTCAGAACTACAAGTCAATTATGTCTCTCCTAGAAGTTAGTTAGCTATCTATCACTATCACTTTTCCCTTGCATTTTTCTTATTCGGATGTCATTTGTGGCACAAGGGAAGAGCTTGTACAGCTGCAGCAGGATTTGAAAAAGGAATTGATCGTGATTCGCAATCCCGTGACTATCAAAATGTACCATGTCATAAACATGGGCTGCACAATGTAAATCGCCAGAGTACCAATATTTGTTAGTAACACAGGTTTGGGGACTAAAACCAATCAATTCTGCAAATTTGCAAGATAATCCTAAGCTAGAAACTGAAAGGAAAGATAACTAAAAACTGATCAGCAGCATATTTAATCTAAAATAAACACAAAAAGACCTTTCTAAGACTGATAAGTTCACTGTCCATGATTCCAGTTCTCCTAAATACCCTTCATCTTATCATCCTAATGTTACATAATGACAAGTAGTCTTTTGAAGTTGGCATATCTGAAACATCCAGTTGCAAACATTTACTGGTAAAGTTCAGATTTTAATTAAATTGGTAAGCAAATCAATCGTTAGAAGACACTTAATGAAATGAATATCACACCGAAATAAATGATACATATCTTAAAAAGCTTAAACTTGTTAGCATTTCCAGAGGCATAAATGGAAAAAAAGATATGCATGTTTAACAATGGCACAATCATCCAATTGATAGAATTCTAATATGTAATTCACCTCTTTCTCGTGAGCTTGGACAGAATGCTGGGTTTTGTTTGCGCGCAAATCCCAAATCATTAGATAACAATCATCGCCCACTGACCCAAATAAATTTTCATTCTTCAAGTGCCAGGCTACATCCTCAACCACGCTTCCATAAGCCTAATTCACATTGGTAACTTCTAATTCAGCACATACACGCGCATACACAATGCTGATACTTTCACCAACAAATCTAGGTTAAAAACAATATGACAAACAGAACTGAAAAGCATAAGAACCAAATTTACCTCATAAACATGTATTGCATCAAGAAATTTATCTTGAGAGGTTGAGGACACATCCCACAAACATATTTTGCAATCATTTGAACCGCTCAAAAGGTAACCCTCCTTAAATGGACTCCAAGACAAACCATACCCTTCCTTATCATGACCCCTCAGTCTCAAGTCAGGCTCACAAGACCCCCCTTGCTCCTCCGTTGTGTGTTTGGTACAGTCAAATACATACACTTGACACCCACTAGTCTTTGTTGCAACAACAGATGGGTTCTGGACCATACATCGTGCCCTATTCACTTCTCCATCAACATATATCTTTTGTATTATCTCCACCTGTTATAAAATGAGATGAAAAAAAAAAACAAGTGATTTTTAGTTTGCAATCATATTGTACACTCTTGACTATTCACCACTATGCATATCTATTTTTGTGTTGCCTTCGATATCTATGAAAACAAGTTTGAATAATTAGTGATACAATCGCAAACCATAATCACAGGCAACAAGCACATAAAATTAGCATGTAGGCGAAAAGAGAGAGAATCGATGCACAAAACATGGGCCTTTATTAAGAAAATGACAAAGCATAATTGGTTCTAGAGCAGGTCTGAAAGACCGAAACTCGTGTAACTAACTGTCCCATAATTTCGCATTCCAAGTCATTTTCAAACTCGTAAGAAGGAACGTATTCCCTGCTTGAGAAGTCATAATGAATTCACATATATTGGGTTACAACAAACCTGCGATCCCGCAGTCATATTAAGACTTCACTTTCCAACCAGCTAACATGTTATACAAAGATTTTGGAATCCCAAACTAAACAGATTCAATCGGTAATTTCATCAAACAATTGGCGTCCATACACTAGTGGAGAAAGAGGGCACGCACGCACACACACACATACACCCAATAGCTAGCATCAAAAACCGACCTTGGGAATCGCAGAATCGGGCAAGTGACCGGCGGGATCAGTAGGCGTTGCCGTGGCAGGGTTACATGGGAGGTAAACATCGGCAACCATGAGGAAGTTGGGAAATTCATCAGATGTGTGGGTCCCAAGGATGAGCTTGTGTATGGCGAAAGATCCATCGGCGGCGTCAGGTTGCGCGGGCGATGGAAGCCACTGGACGGTGAGAGATGGCCACTCGAGTGGGTGAGAGATTACCAGATCGTACAGGAATGGTGTATTCTTCTTCCATACCGTGAACTCCTCCTCCACCTGCTCAACGCCCGTCTCTTCCTCCTCTCCCATCCTCACACACACTCTCTCTCTCTCTCTCTCTCTCTCTCTCTCTGCAATTCTATTTTCCCGCCAAAATGATTCCTCCAAATCTCTCTCTCTCTCTCTCTCTCTCTCTCTCTCTCCCTTCCCTCTTTGTTTTCCGGCCAATATGAGATTCCCTTCGCCCTTGGATGGAAAAGTGAAACTGCTTTTGTTGGTGAAATTTTAATTTTGGATAACGATAGCCAAATGAATTGCATTTCATTTTATCGATTATGCTATCCACACCTAAATTTGCGGTGAAAAATAAAAAAATATATATAAATATTTATATAAAGTGTATTAATATTTATAAAAGTGATAAATTTTATTTTTAAAAATATATTAATATTAACAAATTTTATTTTCACTAACCTATGATATGGTAGTGGTTAGCATCATTCTTATTTTATAAATAATAAAATACACTGTTTAATCTAAACAATTTATTTTAATTTTAAATTGTTCATCTTATTAAAAAAAATACAAAAATCTTTATGGAGTTGCCTATTGATAAATTATTCGAATTATTATTATAGGCCTACTTTGAACTCGTGAAATGAAAAATTATTTTATGGATAAAGATCATCACGTTAACATATTGATACGGTGTGCCAACCAATATATACATCTTATATACTCTTTTTATATAAAGTCATGCTAACATGTAATAACCGCTAACTCCATATTATAAGATCACTACTCTGTAAACTTATAAATACATAATATATATTTGTATTGATTGATTACATTATATAAACACTAGGAGTTATATCACGTTTTGCACATGGGTTATAAATTGTGAGGGATTAAAATTTTATAGTTTAGTTTTTAATAATTTTAACTGTTTTAAAAAGAGGATACAAAAAATAAAAATATTAAATTATTTTTGAGTTTTTTTGCAGGTAAAATATTACCAAAAAAGTCACCAATTTAAATGTTTCTTTATTATAATATTATAGATAATAACGCTGACCACTGGATAACTAGAGTTGTGAGTGCTCTTTCGGGGGGATTTCGGGAGATCTCATTTCACTATATGAGTTCGTTTGGTATTCTAGATGAGATTGGATAAGATACGAAAAAATATCACTACGCAATGGCACTGAAACAAAAATAATACTGTGGGTTCTATATAATTTTTTTAATATCAGCATATTATGGAATGAATTGCATATACAATAAAAAATTTGAATCATATTTAGTTAGAATGAGATAAAGAATTGAATAAAAGTTGTAAAATTATTTTTTACCATTAGTTAAGAAGTGAAGATAATTTAAAATCTCATACTAATAAATACCAAATGAGCCTAGTATTATTAATACAATGATTGAGATATTATTAATTCATATTTTGTTGAATTATTAATTTTAATCCTACAATACGAATGCGAAATAACTAATTTCATGAGATAAAATTTAATTTGTCAGTTGCATATGTCCTATAATCCAATTCCACATTTCCGAACGTGTCACGAAAGCTTAGGGGCGGCCCAATCTTGCATAGTGTGGAAGGCTTGGCCCAAAGCACATTAGAAATAGAGATTTGAATTGGCCCAAAGTGTGCATCCAATGTGATAATTTTAAGAAGAACTCGGGCCCATATTCCACAAAACTACATCCACTTTAATTTAAATTTATTGTAAGATCCATCCAATCATGGAAGGTAGAAACTATAGCACAATTTTTTTTTAACCTTCCATGACTCTTGAATAACAAAAATAAGTAGATTCCAATCTTATGAGATTTTATATGCAAAATTTATTATGATATGATGAAGAGGGCATTTTCAAAATTAAAAATTTTAATAGGGCTATGCAATTCACAAGATGTTCGCGGCCAATGCAAATGTGACATTGACGTGTTTTAATCGTGCGAGCACCATTAGTTTTTTGAATAAATTTTTTGTTGAAGTTGAGCAATTTCATGCAAAATTTAAAGGCATTTTTTAATGATTTTATTGCCAAAATAGAAAATTTCCAACTAACATTATTCATTTATGTCAAAAAGATATATTTTTTTCTTGGATTATTTAACTAATTATATTTTTGTTATTTTTTCCACACAGTTGCATGATATTCGGCTAATAATTTTGCGTATACACAGTAATAATGATTTGGTTACAGTAAAGAATTAAACATTTATAATAAAAAGTTTAGAAAGATAATTCAACTTCGTAGTTTAATGGTATCATTTGAACTTTTTATTGTAGAAATTATGATTTTGAGTCTAATTGTGATCGATAGAGGATGAACTCCGTTCCTTTTCTTCAAATACAAAATATGGTCGATTCTAAATATTACTCAAAAAAAAAAACAAAACAAAAAAAAAACAACAAATTTAGCAAGAAAACATATCAAGTTTTTAGCAATGGTTTTTCCTCCAGTTTGTTAAGTTTTTTGCTTTCAAAAAGTAATTAAGAATCTTTGAAAACTTTTTAATTTGATTGTAACTAATAACAAAATCACCTCTTCCTTTAACACGAACGAAAATTTAAAATTTATAATCTATCAGCTCTTCTAAGTTTTCACAACTAGCTAAAATCACATTTTTTTTAGTTATAATCTATAAATAATTAGTTTTAGCTTTGTCAGACACCATAAATATTGGGTTCAAACATTTTTTTTAATTCCAATTTTTTATTTTATGATATTCATTAAATAAATTATTTATACAAAATCAAAAAGTTGAATTGGTATCACTAGCGGCAATCACATTGTTGAGATGATGGCTTATTTGATTATTCTATTTTATTTATTTTTGTTTTTAATAAAAAAAATTCAATCTTTTAGTCATAATTTTTTACTTTTTAACTCCTCTAATTGACACAAAATGAAAAAAATAAACGATTTTAACCAAGAATTTTAAAAAATCAAAATATAGAAATAAGCTAGATTTATGTTTGCCTATTTTTTTAATTTAATTATCTTTTCTCATCATTTTATTAATAATTTTATTTTTTTTGTTTATTTCATCAAAATGGACTAAAATATAAGAAATCGTTACCAAAAGATGAAAAAAGTAATTAAAAAAAAAAGTAAAGTTTTTTGTTTTTAGCCCAAATGAAACTTCATTCAACTATTATTCTCCAAACTATCTATCTATTTTAAAAATAATAAGTGTTATCAGGTCACTTAATTAATAGTATTTAATTAATCTAATTTATAACATAAAAAATTTATTTAGCAGACACTATAAAATAAATAAGGGTGGAGTAGGCAATTATTAGTAGGCTATTGAGACCAATAAATTCAATATTAATACATTTTTAAATATAAGATTTTTTACTTTTATAAATATTAATATATTTTGTATAAATATTTATACACTATATAGGGTTGTCCACAGACCAATTGCCGATAATTTGCATTTTTTAATAAATAATTTAAATAATAAAATTATTTCCAGCCTGTCCTACCAAAAAAGCTATATTGTGCAGTCCATTTTAAAGTCATCTTTCCCACAGCAATAAAGTTAATTCCTTTTTCATAACAAGCAGGCATGTGGGCGCCAATGTGACATAAAGCAATATTGTTTAAAATTATTCAAATAAAAGTGATATAAAGCAATAATTGCACCTGCTGTGAATAAATGAATATTGAAAGGAACACTACAGAGTATAGAATCATTTCTATTTCATTTTAACTTTGTAAAATTCAAGAGGCTAAACATATCAAGAATGAATATAAGAAATGAATATTGAAAGAGATCAATCAAAAGTTATGATACCAAAAAATCAGATAAAAAAGGATGACGAGATCCCCAAATCATTAAAATAGGTCAAAGTTTATAAGTTAATCGGACTAAACCGAGTTGTGTCACTAAACTACTACCTTAACTTATTTGAGGAATAGGAGTATATGATGAACCATTCAAATATATTAGAGACTATATTAAGACAGAGCACGTATTATGAAATCAAAACACAAATTATGAAGTTAAAAATCATAGTACAAACTATCTGATCAAACGTTAACTATATGACTAAACACAATATAGCATATATTATATTATTAAAAGTTTCACATGGAATTAATATGTTCTAAAAATAGTGAATATGATCAATAGCAGTATAAAAAGATCGTCATGAGAAGTTGAGAGACATGTTGTTTGGTGATTAAAGAAATGATCTTGTTCGCATTGAGAGACCTTGGACCCACTCACTTGAGTTATTCAACTAAGTGGGTCGAACACCATGTTGGTCAACTATAGGTTAACCTAATTAACTAGAAGTAGAACACTGATATGAGAAAATCGAATAAAATTTTATGATTTGATGATACTTTTTAAGAGTCTCGTCTCATTCCTAATTATCCTATCAAAAAATTGTAAATAGAATGAATGATCGTATTGTGATTAATTCTTTAATTTTAAAATTATTCAATTCACTTGAATTCAATTATAATTTTATTTGTTTATACTGTGATTTACTTCGATATTGACTAATTTTCTCTTTCATCCAATTATTACTCTATCTTCATTTCACATTACAAATTTGTTCATAAATTATTTTGTATTTTCTCTCAAAAAAACCATACATCGATCTAAACAAGTATACAATTTGGAATAATTGTACGCAACTAATAGAATCAGTATGGTGTACGTAAAAAAAAACTGTAAGTTTGTTAGAAAATCAGCTCTAAGTTAAAATATATACAAAAAAAAAAGAAGTTAAAATGTTGCTTTTAAACAAGCCTCGACTCGTTAGGCTCCATTTCTTTCATCTCAATAATCATTTTTTATATATATAATTTGATTTAAAAGATTATTTTTTGATTAATTATTTTAAATAAAGATATTTGATAGATAAAAAGGATTAAATCTTGAAAAAAGCACGCTAAAAATAAGTTAAAATTTTTTGTCTACAAATTAATTTTTTTGTCCTTATATCTTGTTACCTTTTCATGCTGTTGCACTAAATGCATTTTAAAAGTAGGAAAAATCTAGACCAAATTTGGTAAGCCATCACAAAAATTAAGAAGTGATTTTTTTTATTAAAAAAATAAATTTTTAGACATAATAAGCTTAACCATAATTCTTTTGTTCCCAAATAAAATTACTTCACACAAAACTAGACGGTGATTAAAAAAAATAAAAAGAAGCATCAATACCCAAGATGGGCTTCGTTTCGGCTTAACATCAATTTTAAATTTAAATTTTTTTAAGAATTTTAGCAACTTAGTGGTTTCATGCATTTTTATAAGACTACTCATCCAAGTGGTGCACGATTCGAATCCACCTATCCCATTTTTTTCTCCCATTTTCTCTCTTCTCCGATGCCTCTGTACTCCCAATTAAAAAAAAACTTAATTTTTTTTAAAAATCATATTCTTCATTTGTCAACCTTAGTTTTTAATTTTTGAACCACATTTTAATTTTGACAAATTAAAGTTTTTTATAATTTTTTTAACAACTTATAAATTTTGACAAATTAAAGTTTTCTTTTTAAAACTTAAATTAACTTTAAATTAAACACCACGCTTTAAATCGCGTTACCAAAGTAGCACATAATCTAAAAAGACAACTTTTCAAAAAAAATAATGCAATCTCTCGTAAAAACTTTTATTTCAAAAAAAGATTTCTTAATAAAAAAAATTTTATTGGGAGTCCTATTAACTTGAAAATTCCTCAAAGATAAACAAATTGTTAAAATTGACTCGAATTTTTGGTAGATTAAATTTATTGAGTTGGATTTTAATTAAGATTTTTCTCAAACTTATTTAAAGAAAATTTAAACACTAAAAACCCTAATAGATCAAAAAATATAGAATTAATTTTTATAATTCATATTAATAATATTAAATTATTCTTTCTTGTTCTTCTGTAGAGATAGGCAGTCAATCGAATTATGTATATCTTGTGTTTTTCTTATAATTATTTGTATTTTTTATTTATTTTGTGTGGATCGTAACACATGTGAATTTTTTTCGCTATCCAACCAAATTTTACTTTAAAAATTTTTACCTAAAATTTCAACATAAATAAAACAAAATTATAAAGAAAAAAAAATTCAAGACATCACAAATGAATCTTTTTGTTGCAAAAGAAATGGATTCACACACACCCAAACAAGCAAGGAGGGAAAAAAAACAACCAAACAAAACCCACGAACTCCCCCTAAAAGTTAATTTAATACAATCAAAATCAAATAATAAAACAAACAAAAAAAACCACCAAAATAAGCCATACGAGGAGAAGGGTATGATCACATATTCACATGACAACACATGCCGTAGGGTTCTCATCACTGAAGGCACTGGTGTAGCGCACTTCAGTGGAACTGGCACGTGCAAGATTAGACACGCGTGGATCCTCAGGGTAGCGCACGTACCCAGCTGGGGCCTTCCTATCGTACACGCCGGGTGCGTAGGGGTGAGCGACCTCATCGTAGGGGATGTAGGGCCAGAGCTCCGCCTTCTTGCCCGTCTGATGAACCACGCGGGACACCACCTTGGCGGGGTCCACGTATCCGACGACCGTCAGCTTGCTCTGCTTCGGCTGCACATCCACGGACTGTACTCCTTTCATTCCCTCCACGGCTCTCCTCACCCTCCTCTCGCATCCTTCGCAGTCTATCTTCACCTTTATCTCCACCGTCTGATCACACATCACAAGCTCAGATTAGATTTAACTGTATCATATCAAACACTCTTAACATAGGTTACATGCACGATAGGAGTCAAACTAGAATAAGACTCTCCTAGAGTTGGGAAATGACTACCATACCCATGGTCCCCGCATCTCCGTACGCGACAAAAGTAAATGTCAGTACCGTGCCATGTTCGGACGACATACGGTTTTGTTAGCCACTACCAAAATGTTAAAAAGAGTGAAACATCTGACCCAGAAGTGTATTGACATTTATATAAAAAATATATTTTTTATAAAATTATTTATATGCAATGTATTAATAATTGTAAAAATACTATATCTCAATTTTAAAAATATAAATTATAGTAAAAATTAGGAAATTTTAAAAAAAATTATAATTTATTTATAAAATTAATAACAAAAATTTAAAAAGTTACAAATAGTTGCATTTTTAAACACCCAGATGTAAGATACTTTTTTATCAAATATTTCGAAAAAGTAAACATTACTATATAATTTTAACAATAAAATTTATAATTTGAATTAATAAAAAAATAAATATCATTTATTATAAGGAAAATGTTAACCACCTTCTATTGAGCAGACGGTGGTTAAAAAAATATATATAATGTATAAATATTTGTATAAAATGTATTAATATTTAATGAAACTAATAAATTTCCTGTTAAAAATATATATTAATATTAAAAATTTTTTTTTTTTTTTTTACTATTGATCATCACCCAATGCATGACCCTAAAGATAAATATCATTCACTCCAACTAAAGAAGTGAACAAGTTGAAAAAATCAAGAAAGATATGGAAGGGGGTGGAGCGGGTACTGGGTTCGTCTCCATCGCCAATCGCAGTTTTTATTGGGTGGGATAAGAAAAAAATATAAAAAATAAAAAAATAAAAAATAGAGATATATCAAAAATAATTTATTAATATTAAAAAATAATATTAATGAGGGTTTAAAATAATATTATAACCAAAAAATAATATTTGATGAATGATTTAAAATTTAAAATACAAAAAATTAAAAATAAAAATGAAAAAATAAATATAATATTTTTGTAATTTTCTCTTCTTATATTTTTAAAAATAAATTATATATATATTTTATACATATAAATATATTTATTTTATATAATCAAAAACAAAACAAAACAAAAAAAAATGGCAAAAGCAAATACTGACCCAAACACATGTTTTTCAAAATGAAAAAAACTTGTACAAATTAGGATAAGGACATGTGAACACAGCAGGGAGAAATTGCCATTCCCGTAGGACAGAGAAAAAACTATGTACACCAATAAATTTGCAAAGATGTCACATACCACCAACCAATATTAAAAGAGTACCTTATCAATAGTATCAATGGAAACGCCTACTTTGTATATTCTGCAGAGTACTTAATAATTTTATGTATTTTCTGCGAGTAGTTAATAATTTGCCTAATATATGGAGTTGGAGTAGAGCACACAAAATGTAAATTCCATTCTATTATGAGTGATTCGTGCTCATATATAACATAAGATAGAACTACTTAAGAGTATATTTGAATCCCCGAATTTAGGAGAATGAAATAGAATTAAAAAAACAAAAGGAGCTCACAAATTATATTTTGTCATATGTGAGATAACTAATTTCTTGTTTCTGTCGTGTGATTAGCATTATTATTTGATAAATGAAAAATTATTAATTCTTAATTTACAGTACTAATAATATCATACTCACTCTTAATATTATTAGTATTACACTCCGTTTGAGAAGATTTGAAAGGAACAAAAAAAAGAAATGAAATTCTCCACTCTCTTGTCACTCATTTGATTTATTAAAGATGAGAAAAATGGAAAAGATATATATATAGAGAGAGAGAGAGAGAGAGAGAGAGAGAGAGAGAAACGAAGAGAAAGAGTCTAATTGAAGAGAAAAAAATATAAATGATTAGCTATTCATCCTAAAATTCGTTAACCGGAAGATTATGCACATGACAGAAACACGATAACAAAGTAAGAGGAGGAAGATCATGAAATTAAACCACTTAAAATATTCGTAAATCTCAGCTTAACTCTAATTTTGAAAATATCTAAAAGTAAAAAATGGCTTCACACTCGGATCGCAGTGAAATTACGATTAAAATGAAAGTAAGGAGGTGGGGGTACCTGAAATTGCTTGCGTTTCTTGTGCCTGGAACGCCCACTGGAGCAATCAAAGATGTTGGGGAGATGATCCAGTGCACCCATTTTCACTCTATCACCGTCACCGCTAAACTAACTAAGACACTCCGGCGACCACCGCAAAAATGGTGAACAGATTATTGTTGTTGTTGTTGTTGTTTGTATTGGTGGTGCAGATCTAGAGCTAGCTAGAAGATGAAATCGAAACAAAAGTATCCCCGAACAAGTAACAACTCTTCTTTTTAATCTCTTCGATTTCACGCTTCAAGACGATATTACGCTCTTTCTTCCACCATGAGATTTGTTGATATAAGCAGCGATCTCTATACTCGGGAGGTCATTTGAATTAAATCTGAGTCGTCCACGTGTAAGATTATGGGCTATCTGTACACTCGGGGTTGTTTTGGATTAGATCTAATCGTCCACGTGTAAGCCTATGGGCTGGTATTTGGCTACGTGTCGTCATTCCGGTGGAGAAGGGGGTGGGGTTCCACCATCAAGACTTTACTTATGCATGGGTATCTCCCGCACCGACTACCACGACTGTGGGGCGGAGGGTCCCTCTTAATATGGAGATATTAAGAAGGGGGATTTCCGGCGAAGTTTCCCCATGCCGCCCTCCGTTGAGGATAAATTAGCTTTTGTTTTCTTTTTTCTTTTTGTAGATTTTAGAGTATTCTTTAATCTGATTTTTTGAATTTCGTATAAACTACTCTAAAAAAAATTAATAATATCTAAAAATTTTAAATTTAAAACTTTGGAATGAACAAAATTTTAAATTCTATACCTTAATCACCGATCAACCGTTGGAGAAACTAGCTATTATTAGTATTTAAAAGCTCTACTAATATAATTTAATTATAAGATAATTTTTTGGTAAGAAATACTTTTAAATTAATTAAAAATAATAGCTTAAGAAAAGTTCAGTAGTTCAATCACACACCCTTAAAAATATGTAGAATTAATTATATTTTTAGCAGAATATACACATATATTAAAAGTTAAAAAGTTTTTAATCGGTGAAAGAAATAAGTACAAGTGTTCAATTTGCTTGTATAATCTTGAAATAAGAAAAGAAAAAATACATCTCAAGCTAAGAGACGGAGAGAGAGAGAGTTTGGGTTTATATGAGAAAAATAGTGATAGAGAAAATAATAATATCAATTCATCATAATTTTTTCCACAACAATTTTAATTATTCAATTAAATAATAAATATTACATCAAAATATATTATATTTTTTAATATAAATTTAATAAGGTAATCTCCGGCGAAGCTTCCCCCATGGTGTCCGGCTGTCCGGTTGGTCTCCCAAAAGATATTATTGATTCCTAGTATACGTATATTTTTATGGGCACAATGACAGCGACGAGGGCTACAGCTTTGAATATCATGAATCTTCCAGCTCCAGCCTACAACCACAACAATTTTCGACTAATGCACACATAATTACAATGCAATTCTTTTGAATTATATTGTCTTCATAAATTTGTGTCCCTTATCGAAAATAAATAACTAAATAAATAAGGTTGTGTCTACTTTAATTTTGAAAAAATTAATTTAAGATTCTAGTTAGAGAATTTGTTTTGCTTTTAGCACTAAACTACTTTTGGGATATTCTATAAAATTTTATTTTTCAAATTTATTAATTGCTTAGACAAATATATCCCCTCTTAACACATCTTTTTTCTTAATTTGTCGTCTTCTTCTCCTTTTTTGAATCTTTTTCGCTAAGGCTAGACAAAATCCTAATTCCGTTGAGATTCATGTCGTCTTCTTATTCTCCTATTTTCAACCTTGCTGGTATTATCCGTCGTCGCGTGCCTCCAGAAGAACCAACGCCGACACCAATAATGGCGTCGACGCCAAATCCTTCGCTGCGGGAATCTCTTCACCACTTGTAATGCCGCCGGCCACTCAATTTGCCACCACCGCAACTTCACACCTCATCGTTGCTCCTCCCCTTACCGTTGACCATTATTGCGGCCTTTAGATTCACCGAAAACCTAGTCCCATTGCCCTCAATACCTCACGCTGTTATCTTCACCATTAAGCTACTTCTGTTCGCTGGAAGGAGGTGAAGTCATCAATGGTAAAACCAAGAAACTAGAAACAGGAGAAGGAGGCGGTGGCAGAGCTAGGCCTCGATCGCTCAGGAGGTATAAATCGAAATGACAATAACTGGGATAGGGGTGTTGGTGGGTGACATTTGTTTTGAAAAAATGAGAGTTCTCATTTTAAAAATGAGATATTTGTTATAAAATGTCTCATTTGTTATAAAATGTCTCATTTGTTCGATCTCTTTGTATATTCACATGACAATCAGAATGAGACATTTGTTATAAAATATCTCATTTCTTCAATCTCTATGTATTTTCACAGCACAATTAAAATGAAATATTTGTTATGAAATATATCATTTGCTAATGAAATGCTTCATTTCTTCTTCTGGGGCAAACGTTTGATTTCTGCACAAATAAGACATTTTAGTTACATGTAAAAAAATGTCTCATTTTTCTTCTTCTTCTCCGTTGAGATCCATGCCAGTGAAAGTGACGTCAATGAGATCCACGTTGACGAGATTGACGCTGACAAGATTTGGTGGCAGCTGCGGCGGGGAGTGATGGCTATGTAATTTGCAGGTGAAACTGTTATAGAGGACTGCAGGTAATTTTGGTATAAAAATAATTTAGATGATTTATTGAAATATAATCTTTAGTGATAAATTGTTGGAATACAAAACCTCTATATGGGACCCAGTCCAAAATTTTTCTTTATTTTTTTATTCACTTTTTGTTGTGTGATAGGTTTTAGAATCCCTCTTTTTAGATTGACAATTTTATTTGACAAATACTTTTTGAGTTGTATTTATTTTTATTATTATCTTTATTTAACTAATTTTGTAAATATCTCTCATCACCCGTTATATCAAATTTGGCATCAACAAAAGTGAAAAAATAGTCTTAAAGCCTCAATTTTATGTTTTGAAGTGTCATGCTCAATCCGTGTTCAAGCAAGAAATTAAGTTAGTCTAAAACATGGTTCTAAAGATCATGCTTAAACACAAGTTAGACACAAAAATCTAGATACGAGATTGTAAAAACTTTCTTTCTCATTTTTGCCCTGATCGAACAAGCCATTTTTCCATGGCAAGAGAATTGATAACTTCAAGTCATTTGAAGGATTTTAATGGCAAGAGATTGCTTATTTGGTAAATTCTAGAAACAATTGAAAGTTTATGGATTCCAATCAATTGAGGTCAAGTTATTAAGAGATTGTGAAAGTGTATTCGGTAAGATTTTTATATAGTAATGTGTGATGTATGTGAATTTACTATTGGGTTATAAAAATTTCTTGTGACCACTATTTGATCTTGTGATTTTTTATTTTGTTATTTTTTATTTTGTTGAGGTGTTTCACGTTAAAAGAAGTTTATATTAGTTGTGGTTGTGTGCTTACTTTTATTTATTTGAGAACATCACATAAAAAATTAAATTAAAAAAGAGTTTTGATGTTTCATTGCGTTTAAGAAAAAAAAAAGTTTAAATTAACATATTTTTAATATCAAAGGACTGATCTGGTCATTAAAATCTATGAGTTGGCAATTTTCAATTTCTAAGATTTTAAAATTGAAATCTCCAAATTATTACTAATTTTGTGAGATTAGTATATTTTAAATTTTATCTTAACTTTAATTATAAACCCTTATTAGTTTAATTCCCCCCTCCAAAAAAAAGACCCTTATTAGTGAATGATAAAGTTAGTTTTCAAATGTTTATAAAAATGCGCGCAGACTTAGAACTCTCTTTTAACTTTTAAGTATAAAGGTAAAGCACATTATTTGAATTCTTGTTCAGGGCATTACTTTTACAAAAAAAAGCAAGATGAACGTAACAATTTACTATGGAAGATCCCTAGGTCGCCAGGTGGACGGTCATGATAGCAGAAGTTAAACTAGAGAAATATCTCATAGAGCTGGGAAATGACTACTATACCCTTGGTCCACACTCCAACTTGCATTTCCAAAGGCGACAAAAGTACTTTTTCGGGATACCAAATAAAGGCTTAGCTTTAGCTTGTGTTTGGATTGATTATTTTTTAATTTTATTGAATTTTTTTAACATTAATCAAAGTAAGTATGTTTTTTAGATTCCTCCCACTGTGAGAAAATAGAAAAGTATTTTTTTAATTAAAATTTTTAAAAAATTCATATAAGATGAAAAAATCAACTTAATTAAGTTTTTTAGCTTTTTTGAGTTTTTATGTTTTTAGTAAATTTTTTTTAAATTTGGCCATAACAAACATACTTTTTAAAATTCTCGCATAACAAGAAACAAAAAAAAAGTAAAAAATTTAAATTAAAATATAAAAAAAAATTTAAAAAAAACCAAAAAAAAAACTCAAAAAAAAGTTACTTGATTTTTTAGTCCAAACATAAGCTTAAGCTATCTAAAAAAACTAAGAAGAAAATATTGATATTTACGTAGAATATATTAATATTTTGCAAAATTAATATGTCACTATATTGATATTGTGATGTTTTCGTCATTAACATAACTCAAGAAATAAATTCAAAAATACTTAGTTTTCATCAATTTAAATTATAAATCTTATTATATATGTGACAATAACAAAACTTAATAGTTTAGATTAATAAAAATATTAGGTATAATTTAGATAACGAAAGGAGAGAAGAAATTTATTTAGAATAGGGTGTGGACAATGAGTTAAGAATCAGATATTTTATGATTCTACCCGCTCCAAGTCCAACCTAATCTAACAATTTTGGATGAGGACTCTTTTGAATATTAGATTTGAAGTTAGATTATTATATTTTTTTGCCTAAAATTCTTTTAAATCAAATAAATAAAAAAGTTCGTTTGAACGGTAGGTGTTAACTGTTAACTTTAAGTCAAAAAATTAAACTTAAAATATTTTTAAGTCAAAAGAAATCTTAAGTTAGAAAAAATTGTTATAATTTTTTAAGATTTATTTTTATATAATTTGATATTTAATATAGATATTGTTTGATACATGTTGACGAATAAATTTTAAAAATATAATTTTTATAAAAAAAATAAAAAGATAATTATCCGGGAATCCTACTTTTAGAGCTTTCTTGGAGTTAAATCCTACTAAAAAGATGACAATTCCACGAGATCTTTTTTTAAAAAATTCTAATATTATAGATTTATATGCCCTCATTTAATGTCTAAATCAATCTTTCCGTTCATATATATTTGCATAAATGGATGTACACATTATAGGAATATTTTTTTTTCATTTTTTGGAAAGATGTTGCTAATTTCATGGGATTATGAAAATAAAAATTTAAATTTATGTTTACATAAATAGATGTATACATTATGAGAATATCTTTCTTTTTATTTAATAGAAAGATGTTGCTAATTTCATTGGATTATGGAATTGAAGATTCAAATTTGAATTAGAGAATTGACAACCGTTGCAATTTAGGTCCCGAACATTTACAACCCATTGTGATGAATTTTTGGTAGATAGTGATGAATTTTTTGTAATCGCGTGAGAAAAGTTTCGTTCTTCGTTCTCGACGACGACGATCAATTCCACCAGAGGTGGATTGTTTTGCGCTGGAGAAGAAGAATTTTTTATTAGATCCTGATGAAGAAGAATTGGCCAGCGCAAGAACACCATTTGAGCATTTACAATCCATTGTGAATATTCTCATTTTTTACATGTCCCATTTTGTGAACATTTCACCATCAAACGCGATGACAACATACACGGTTGGCAGAGACAACACACAGAAACTCGGTAGATGTGAGACGGCGGTGGCCAGTGACAATGCCGATTGGGTCGCCAGAGGTGGTAGCGCATTGGGACGGCGACGGTTGGTCGGTCGACGGTGACAGGTGACATCGCGCAGTGTGAGACCCTTTATGATAAACAAGTTGAAATGAAAATATTACCATTTTGTTGTTGCCTAATGAGAAACAATTGAGAAGTATAAGTAAAATAGAAATCTTATTTGAGAATAGGACTGCGTTGAAAATAAAATTTAGAATTGATCTGTGTATAAGCAATTTATAAAAATAGAATTTGGGTAAAAAAATTTCAAAAATAAATACGTATAATAAAAATTATAATATTTTTAAAAAATATTTAAAATCAATTACCATACTAGGCCTAATGCTCCACGTAATTAACAGTTACCACACACACTTCTCTAGATTTAACTTCTCTCCATAAGTTTGCTTTTAGCTTACCTTTTGTTATACTTTTTTTTCTCAAAACGTTTGTTCAAACGTTCATATTTTCAAAACTTTTATCTTTATAAAAAATAAGATGGTAAAATTTTAATAGTAAAATTAAAAGCCTTTTAGTGACTGTTTTTATTTTAAGATAATTTTTTCAACTTTAGCCTAGACAAATGTACTTTTTAAATTTTTTTAATTACGAAGAAAAAAAAAAGTAAAAACTTTTAACTAAGAAAGTTTAAAAACAAAAACAAAAAGAAAAGCTGCTTTCAAATAAACTAGGCCAAACGTTAGCTTAAGGCCATGATTAGCAACTTTAGTTTTTTGATTTTTTGAATAAAAATACTAAAAAATCAAGTTGTCCGTTTGGTAAAAAAGTAAAAAAATTAAAAAATTAAAAAATCAAATTAAAATATAAACTACTACCACTTTTAAAATATAATAATATATTTTATTCATAACTTATTTACTGTCACTGCTAACTACATATAATTGTTAATATCAAATATATAAAAGAATAAAATTATTTATTTTAAAAAACAAACAAAAAATTAATTTTTTTATCCAAACAATCAACTTAAAAAAAATAAGCCTAAAAGCTAAGTTATTAAATAATTTATTTTAAATTAAATTAAATTATTTTACTAAAAACACAAAAAAATAAAAATAAAAACTTTTAAACTATTAACCAATTGGGCCTTAAGTAGGCCCTCTAAATATTGTCCCAGCATGGTCATTAACGAATCAATTGGTTGTAGCTCATTATTTTCGATTATAATTTTAATTTTTTTTATTAATTTTAGTAATAAATTTTAATTTTTTCAAATATTTCTAAATAACTAATTTTAGCTATAGACTAACATTCTTTTCAACCACTCATAATTTATACTACGAATTATAATTAATATTTTTTAATTACAATCTATAACCAATTAGTTCTAATTACACCGAACACTACCAAAAAGTATAAAATTAATCATTACTAAAAAGTTGAACTTATTTGTACAAATTAAATTAGTTACTATGTTTTTCCTCTTTTTACTTTTCTTTTATCACAAACATTGGGCATAAAAAATGACTATAAAAGCTCATGCAACTAATATGATAACATTTAGAAATGTCAATTTTTTTTTAACCCACCTCCTCTTGTTATATATGTTTTCTTTTTTTGATAACAAATGGTTTGGGTACAATATTTATTTTTTCATTATAATCTCAATTACATAAAATAAATATTATATATATATAGGGTAAGACTAAAGCATAAAAATATTATATTTATCATTTATTTTTTATTTCTATTCTTACATTTTATGTTTTTAGCCTAATGATTCATTAACCTTTTAGTTTTTATTTATTATATTATTAATAATTCTTATTAGTATCACTAACTATAATCATCAAATACATTTAAGTTTAAGTACCTAATTACGAGTCCAATTTTGCAACAAAACTCACTTATTTTTTAAAACTGTAGGGCTTATTGCGGGGCTTATTTTAGATTTGACAAAGAAATTTACAGATTGGATGAATAAAAAAATAAGTTTGTTCATCAATCTTATTAGAAAGAAGAACAAATTTATTTTCCTTTATTGTGGGCTATACTTAGGTATGACAATTTTCCTACTTCGACCCGCATCACATGCCCTCCCCATGAATTTTGTAGGTTTTTTCGGTTGTAGGTAACAAGTGGGATAGGGACAATCAATATTAGCTTCCTCAAATATAATAAGACTAAAGTAGGCAAAAATTATGTTTTTATCTCATTTTATCTTGTATATTTTATTTTTTTAACATATTAATTCTAATTATTCATCAATTAAATTTTTTATTTTTATTTTTAACTCGTATAATTATTTTTGTGATTTATTAATTATTCTCTCAGATTGGTGTCACTATCCTGCATGCCCCGCACCCCTCCCAATAAAATAGGGGACAAAAACGGAAAACCAAAATCTGCTCCCATCAGGCCTTATTGCCATTTCTAACTTTATTTGGGTTTCAATGCTATTATGGGCTTTTATATCTTTTCGGTAGCTTTACTTTCGGCCCTTATCGTGGATGTGCCCGTGATTTGGAGGCAACCACTAGTCCTTCAGATTGGTGTCGGTGGAAATCATATAAACCCAGAAGTGAAGACAGAAGTAAAGCCCAATCCAAGCCCAATCTAAGCCCAATCCCTGTTAAGGAACCGAGTAGAGAGTCCACGTTTAGTTCAGCCCGTTATCTTGTGAATTATTGGACATTTTCTGTACATACGACAATAATAGGGATTTTTGCAGCCATCATATAAAAATATTTATATTGGTCCGTTTGAGCACCCTTCATCCCAAAAATTAGAATTCAATGTACATTTTTAACGAATGTTTTTATATTAATATATTATTTTTGTACATTATTCATTGCATTACGAGGATTAATTTTAAGCACGAACTCAAAATTAACGTCCATGCACACTTTTAATTTCCAAACTCGCCTAATAACAAACATGTGTGTAAAAATGGCCCGAGGGCCGACGGAGGCCCGAAGCTTGTCACTGTGCGGGCCCGACCCAGCCCGGCGCAGTACTATTTATTTTCTAAGCCTGGTCCACACCCACCAGGACTATGGGCCGGGCCGGCCAGAGACATACCGGACCAAAAGCCTACCGGCAGGCTCGACCTAGGCCCGCCCAACTTTAAGTTTTTTTTTTTATATATAAATTATATAATAAATTAATAAGGATGTGTGCTTGCAAAATAATAATTGTTGTTTGTCCTAAAAAAGAGTTTATGAAAATTAAATTTTAAATAAAGAAAAAAAAGGTCCTATGTTTGGTTGCTTTTTATTGTTTTGAATTAAAAAACTAAAATAGTAAAATTCTTTTTATAAATAAAAATTTTAAAAGATTAATAAATTTAAAATTTTATTATCTTAATTATTCAAGCTTATTGCATTTAATTGCTAAACTTATAAGTTATAATAAATTAATAAACTTATAATAATATAAATTACACACATAAATTAATAAATAAATAAAATACAAACTTAATATAATATAAAATAATAAAATAATAAAGTTATATTTATATAATATAATAAAGTAGTAACTAGTTTATAGTTTAACTTAAAACTTATTATTATAATTTTAATATATAAACTAATAAATTTTAAGTTTATACTATAATATAATAAATTTTAAGTTTATAATTTTAAAGTTAATATATGAACTACTACTAATAAAATAGTAAACTAATATTATATTATAAATTTATAAACTAAGTAACTATAAAAATAATAAAAATATAAATTAAACAAAAAAAATTAAAAAAAATAAAGCCCAGTGAAATCCCGTTCAAGCCCGTCCAAAAATCCGAACTCGAGACCCAAGGCCATAGTCCAAGTTCAAATCTTTTACTCCTAGAACTCGAATTGATTTTCGAAAAAAAAAATTCGATCCGACGTTACCAGAAATTACAACAAATAACATCTATATAATTTTGTAAAGGTTAATCCCCTTAATTTCTATATTTTCTATTCTTATTTTTTTCATTCTGTTTTTATTTATTTATTTTGATAAAAAGTCAAAAAGACATCAATGTATTATAAATTTGATATAAAATCTAAAAAGGAAGTACACGGGATGAAAGACAACTCTTCAAACCTTTCACGAGGGAGGATATAAATGTTAGGAAATTAAGTTTATGGTTTAATTTTTTTTTTTTGGTAAATATGTGATAAATTAATTTATATTTTATTTTTTAATATTTGACACTTATCTATTAAAGATATATTTTTTTATTACAGCGTAAAAAAAAATAACATAAAAAATATCAAAAAATTACAAATAATATCAAATCGCTGAAATCAAACAATTCATTGAACGATCAAGTGTTACTCTCAATTTCTACACCTAATTTATCTTATTTTTGCACAACTCTACACAGAAAGCAAAAGTATTGCAAACTTGACAAGACTAGTTGAACGGTCTGCACACAATTTTAAGTGCAGTCAACAGCTAAAATTTTTAAAGTCCTTATATGCATACACTTTAAGCTGTTAGGGTTGGAGTTGGTGTGTTTCTACGTTATTTTATAAATTCTAATCACTAAAGAATTTTTTTATTAATTAGAAGTTATTACTTTTTAAATTAATCCTGACTTTTAATATAAATTATTATTATTATTTTTATTTAATTATAAATTATAAATTTTATTATATACTCATAAATTCTTGTGCAAATTAAGATTTATAAACTATAAATTTAGTAACGTTAAATACCATCGGTTTGTCACGATTTAAGTGAAGTAATCAAAACCTAACTAATTTGATATCATGAGGAAACCTAGATAGCTAGGCCGCCCTAAAAATTGATGGCTTTCTTTTAATTTCTTGGGTCACGTGACTCATGCCCCTGCACGATCTAAGTTTGTCAATTCAATCAATTAATGTATGATAAATTTCCAACCTCTTCTGAAAACTGCAAAAGAAAATCCTCTCTCTATCTCATGAACAATCGAGAACCATGGCCCAAGGAATTACAGATTTGGATAATTTTGTGTTTTTGTTTTAATGCATTAAATGTTTTTTGATATATTTTAAATTTTTTGTGTATCGAAATTATCACGTTATACAGTAATTTTAAATATTTAGACAAAAAAAATTCTTACTCAAAAATGCCGAGGGACAAGATGAAAAATCTCTCAAAAATTACTTATCTCTCTATTTTAATGCGTTGGAAGACATTCGAGAATGATAGATAACGAGATAAAAGACAGCAAAAAAATCACTTATTTTAAAAATTATGTGTCCATTTATTTTAATGCATTAAGATTGTTAGTATGTACTGAGAATTCAGTACTTCGAGATTTCTTACACGATATAACGGTTTTTAATATATTGAGGCAAACATTTAATACATTGATTGACCTAATAACATCTCCACCAAACTAGTTAAATTAGCTTTTTAACTATTTTAGCTAGCAAAATACATAAAATAAAGTTCCAACAAACTAGCTAAAAAGTTACCTATTTTAGTTTTAACTACAATGGCTCAACAAATTTATTGAGTTTCTATTCACTCAACAAATCATATTTTTATATTATTTTTACTATTCGATCAATAATTATTTTTTATAATACTTAAAATTGTGAACAAAAAAGTCACAATTAATTTTTAGAAGAAAAAATTATGCTGTATATAATTGGAGAAAATATAATAGTTTTAAAAATAAAATAATAATAAAACTAATAAATAAAAAAATAAAAAATATTATTATTTTAAAGAGGATAGCTAAAATAACTAGTATTGATAAACTGTTGAATTAAAAATGAGTAGCTAAAATAGTATGACTAGTGATTTGGCTAGTATTGGTGTGAGTGCTCTAAAAATATATATAATTTTCGAAATAGGAATTTTTGGCTCATAAATTAAAAGGTAATCGTGATGCGAAATCATTAAGTAGTTCTAGAGGTAATCGTGACGGGAAATCATTAAATAGTTCTAGAGTGTCCTGTGACACTACTTACGTAGTAATTTCGATAAATAAAAAATATCGATACACACTATATGGGTTATCATACATACCTAACAAAAATAGACCACTATTGTCCTAGCGAGAATATCATATGCTATATGATTTAATGTAAACTCTACGTAAGTAATGATATAAGGTATTCATGACGAAAAAATTATTAATAGTAGTCATAGAGTACCACGTAACACCGCTTATGTGATATTTTTTACAAATAAAAAACATCAATCAATGCATATTATATGTATTTTTTTTATCTCATAATTACTCCAAAAAGAGCATATCATAATGTAAACACCATGTAAACAGGACACAGTGATCCAGAATTGTGGAATAAATACTCATTGGTGACCAGTGACTTGGGGTTTGAAAGGGTGTGCTTCTAGGAAACTTGACCAAGTCAATATCAAGGATGAAAGGAAAGAAAAAAGAGGAGCCAGAGATGGAAGTAAAATAAAGAAAGAAAAGGGAAGGTTCATTGTTGTGGATCTGAATCTACACATGGAGTAATGGGAGACTTGGGAGGAGGAGTAGTAGCAGCAGGGCAGGGCAGGGCAGTACCCAAGAGGCCAATACCCATCAATAAAATTAGCCAAAGTTATTCACGCGGGTACGTTGGTACCCACTCAAAACCCTTTTCTTTTTCCGTTCCTTCTTCTTTTCTTGTCCATCTCGATATAGGAAAAAGACCCAACCAAAAAAGTAATGTTCGCTCCTTCTAAGACGCTTCACATGACCTTCGTGTCTGTCGGTCTCATATCTATCTATCTATCTATACACACATCTGTATAATGTGTAAAACATAAAAATCATAATTGTTACAAATTTAGACTATATTTGTTTTTACGTAAAATATTTTTATATTTTTTAGTATTTGATTTGAAAAAAATCAACGTAAAATTTTTTTTAGTTAAATATTTTACTTCGTAAAATTAAAATTGATGTACAAAAAAAATTATAAATTATTTTACAGTAGTAGTGCTAATAGCGGCGATGGAAACAATGGTGCCAATGTTGGGATCATGGGATTCAGGTTATCGGGGTAGGTGGGGCGATGTGGGTCCAGGGGTGGGAGTCGAGGGTTCGGGGTGGGTTCAGGGT